>CALNHX010006135.1:0-94964 GCA_940337035.1 Agriotes lineatus
CATTAATTGAAAAGGCAAATGAATATCATCTGAATCTATATCTTGCCTTTATAGATTATGAAAAGGCTTTCGATAGCGTGGAACTGTGGGCCGTGGAAAGAGCCATGAACAATTGCCGAATTGATTCTCGCTACAGAATACTCATTCATAACATATATGAAAAAGCGACTATGACTGTGCAATTAGATAGAGACACCACCAGACCAATATCATTAAAAAGAGGGGTTCGGCAAGGCGATGTCATCTCCCCAAAGCTTTTTACACTTGCAATGGAAGACATGTTCAAACATTTAAACTGGTCACAAAAAGGCATAAATATAAATGGAAAAAAGCTAAACCATCTCAGATATGCAGATGACATCGTACTCATTACAACAGACTTTGAAGAATTACAGGACATGGTAACACAGCTGTCGGAAGCTTCAGAGAAAATAGGCCTTAAAATCAACATGTCTAAAACTAAGATAATGACTAACACAGATGATACAAGAAAAATAAGCCTCAACAATGTTAACTTAGAGACAGTAAATGAATATATATATCTTGGACAAATACTCAAAGTAAATAAAGAAAACCAAACGGCCGAAATCATAAGAAGAGTTAGACTAGCTTGGGCTGGTTTTGGAAAATTAAAAGGAGTGCTAACAAACAGAAAAATACCTCAATATCTTAGAACAAGAGTATTCGACCAATGTGTTCTTCCGATTCTGACTTATGGCTCACAAACTTGGACACTAACTAGAGCAAACATGGATAAGATAGCAAAAACACAGAGATCCATGGAAAGAATAATGATAGGTGTAAAACTATCAGATAAGGAAACGAATATCTGGATCAGACGAATAACGGAGGTGCAAGATGCCAGAGAACGGGTAGCAAGACTGAAGTGGGACTTTGCAGGACATAATGCCAGACAATCAGACCAACGATGGAACACAGTAATACAGCAGTGAAGGCCATGGTTGGGAAAAAAGTCAAGAGGCCGCCCACAGATGAGATGGGAAGATGACCTAAAAAGAGTGGGAGGCTTAAACTGGAAAAGGCAGGCGCAGAACAGAGACTCATGGAGAAGTTTGAAGGAGGCCTATGTCCAAAATTGGATGACATAAAGGCAAAGAAGAAGAAGAAGAAGAAGAATTAATAAATCGAAAGCACATGGGCCAACTAAATTTTTAAATTCTGATGGGCTCCAAAGGGATCCAACTAATGAAATGCTGTTGCCGCGTTGTTCTACTCTTACTATACACAGGTACTCTATGCTACTCTAGTGTACCTATATAATACTTTACTAAAGTATTATACAGGTACACTATGCTACTCCAGAGCCAGTGTATATAGGAGAGTACCGCTATTCTTTGATCCGTGAAACTGCCGCCGTGCGTCGCCGCCATGTTTATTCCCATATTACAGGGTGATCAGCAATAACTGATTGAGTTATATTTATAATGTTACTTGAAATTGGCAAGACTGTAAGTCTATGTCAAATTCGAGGTTAGCAGGTTATATTTGCGTCAGTCTGTGTCAAATAACAAACAAAATCTAACTTGCTAACCTCGAATTTGACATAGACTTACAGTCTTGCCAATTTTAAGTAAAATTTCGGATTGCCAACAAATGTCACATTGACGGAAATGTGTTACAAACCTCAATGTGACGCATATGTCAGAGGCATAAATATGGCGGACGTGGCGGTACTCTCCTATATACTAGTATATTAGACCAAGAGCCCATAATACCTGAATACTAGTCAGACCGGTAACCTCGGTAGGTTGTAAACCTTTTTATATTGCCCAAGTAGGTGTCAAAAACGCAAGTGTGGCAGCCGAACTGCGGTTACAAATATTAACGGCGGATTTGGAAAATTGTTAATAAAATTAAATATATATTTTTTAAAGCGAAAAGGCTAATTTTTGTTGTAATCGATAGACAAGATCACTAACCCAGATGGAAATTATGTGCCATACTGATAAGAAAGGCATACGGGGCCATCACACTAGGTCAAACTGGTAACGTTTTCATTGCAAAAAAAATAATAGCAGCAAGCTTCAATTCTTGTTTACTACTTTATTTAAATACCAGTTATCCAAAATGGCTATTTTTGTATCTAGAATGCGAAATGCTACTTTTGCTCGAATGGGTATTTTGCCTCACTAAAGCTCGGTAAAATAACTTCCATTCTCGAACGCAAAAGTATTTCGCATTCGAGATGCAAACAATGATTTTTCGAAAACTGCAATAAAACTAGTATAAAAATTAAAAAAAATTAAATAAGGTAACTGTCAACGTTAATTGACAATTTTATATTTCATAAACAATTAATTTATGTTTGAACCACGGCCTGCTGAATTGTTTGACAAACGTCAAAGTGACGTATAAATTTAACTGACCGCAGTATCGGCACCTTCAATTTACAGGTAGTACAACATAAATTAGTCATGTTTATAATAGTTTATAATAGTTATTAGTATCTATTGAAATTTTAAATTACTTAATAAAAAACTAATGTAGGTTACTTAATTAATAAAATCACAAATAAGTTCCTAAAAAATGACAAATTTTTTGACATTTCTTTTATGTTCCAGAACGCTAAAGAATTTTGCATTCTAGAACATAAAAGTATTTCGCAGTTAAGTGACAAAAAAGAATCACTTTGCTTACTGAGAATTTAACGAAAATGTCAACATTTGATGACAGTTTTCGAAAAATATAATTGCCACACCGCTCGGATGGTTATGTGGGTAGCCATACTGGTACAAACATGTATAATTTATTGGCGAAAATTTGTGATAGCAGCATGGCTAATAAAATCATAGTCAGCCGAAGGTAAAAAACATGAATATCTCTCGCGGTGCATACAATATTTTTTGCACTTGCGGGACTAAAGTTAGCACTTTAGTCACTTATTTCAGGGACTAAAGTAGCTCATTTAATCTCTAGGGACAGAAGTAATTACTTTAGCCCCTAGGGAGTAAGTAAAAATGTTTACCGGTTTCAGGATATTAAGCCTTTGTTTACATATACAAAAGTAGGCTGGTAACTAGGTCATAACTTATCTGTAGGGTTAAGGAATATTACCCTACATGGCAACCATAACCACACAGCAACCGATAAACTATTGAACAAATCACGGATGTTATGAATCATAACAGCCTTAGATGTTTTAAAAGCCTCGCTCTACGAGCTCGGATTTCAAAACATCTGCGGCAGTTATGATACTCATAACATTCCTAGATTTGTTAATAGCTATACTGTATCTATGGTAAATTTATGTACACAGCATTCTTAATAAAATTTGTATTTAAAATTAATCAGTTGGCAGTATTGAAGTGCATTGTCAGTCTATGTCAAATTCGAGGTTAGTAGGTTAGGTTTTTGTTCATTATTTGACACACACTGGCGCAAAACTTAACCTGCAAATCTCGAATTTGACATAGACTGATAATACACTCCAGTTCTGCCAACTCATTCAGGTTATCCAGGGCCTGCTGCAATTCAGTTTTTAAAAAATCACTCTGTACGCAACATTCTTAATAAAATTTGTATTTGTCAGTTTCCAAATTGACAGATTTCAAATTTCTCAAATATTTGATGATAATGTTCCCAAAAGTGCAAAAAATAGCGTATCCACACGGGACTAAAGTGCCTAAATCCCTTGAGTGATTATTTCCCTCAGGCCCTACGGGCCCTCAGGAAATAGTATTCACTCGCGGGATTTAATGATGCACTTAGTCCCTCATGATATAATATACTATTATTTACTATCATATTAGTAAAAATGGTGAACCCTATTCACTACAGTCCCGGATTGTCAATGTCAAAATCCAGTAAAAACAATCCTTTATATCATGGTTAATACTTTTAAGTCACGCTATGGGTAACTAGAAACAATTAATTAAGTTAATAATATCAAAACTAAGCAAAAATAAATAAAAGTTGCCAGGTAACAAAAACGCAAGTTTTAAAAATTACGCTTTTGAGTTGTCCAACCTACTAGTAACAAAAAAACCAATAGCAATTCAACAGTGCTACCAAAAAACGTCATTTTTGACAATCCGGGACTATAGTGAATGGAGTATATAAAATTTCAAAATGTCATGAGTGTCATATATCATATTTAAAATAAGAATCTGTAAGTAACATCAAGGATTACCTGAATGTATGGTTGCTATAACGTTATTTGTAGTTGCATGGTTACCATTAAGTTGAGGGAGAAATAACTCGAAAAAATCTTTGGGTGTTATGAGTACCTTTTCATATTTTGTATCTATGATGAACATGAACAATATCATGTTAAATGGAAATCAAGGAAGACAACGCTGACTTTGCATGTTATCATTTATTTTTGAATTAAATTATAATAATACTAGCAGTCCAGTGAGACAAATGTCTCATTTAATAAAACAAAAAAGACCGTTTTGCAAATAGAACGCGTATTCACCACACGTACGTATATGACGTCATTGTTGGTAGCAAACTACCAGTCGCATTCGCCTGATAAAATTTGCCTAGAATCTAACCTAAAGGATAATTAAGATAATAATTAGTGTTAGAGACTGAAATTCGGTTCCTGACCTGACATGACCATTCCAAACATATAACTTTTTTCTCTATCTCTTACGGTTTGGCTGCTGAAACAGCGTCCCAGACAGACAAAACAGCGTCCCGGACAGACACGTCTATTAGATAAAGGATAAAATATATGAGCACAGGTGTAAAATTTTACTAGCTAGCCAGTTAAGAGATATTTTCAAGGTGAATACAGTAACTTGATAAACTTATGTTTACAATAAGTGAGGAACAAATAAAACTATTGCATACTAGGGATGGTGCATTACATTCCGGTGCTCTTAGTAGAACCACCAAAGAGTGCAATCTAAAAATTACTGAAACACGGAAGAGATAATAGTATATTGTATACCTGTAAAGTGCCTATTTTCCAGGACGAAAGAAGATATGGACCACTTCTTAAGGCCTGGAAAACCACTTTACCGCCATGGGTAACATTCTATTTTTTATCCTACACTATCAGAAAGCTAAATATGTTCAAGATAAACGTAGTTTTATTTAATAAGTAATACAAACACATAAATACATAAGCTGTGGAAATTCAAACATAAATAATATGTTGGTGGCACTGTAAGTCTATGTCAAATTCGAGGTTATCAGGTTAGGTTTTTCCTCAGTTTTGACACAGACTGACGCAAAACCTAACCTGCTAACCTGGAATTTGACATAGACTTACAGTGCCATATCATTGCAGTGCTTACTGTGTCTATATAAATCTGCTCATTTTCTTGGTTAGCCAACAAATTTTTCCGCCAATCGTACTAGAATAATATTCCTGTCCTAGGCAGGGAATATTCGAGTACTATTTACTAATCTTTTTAATTACTCGTATCGATCGGCGGAAAAATAGTATGTGTATCTTGAACAAAAACCAACATTTCCAGACTCCTGTGTTGTTGGGCTCGGCATTCGCCTCGCCCAACAATATTCACAGTCGTCTAGGAATGTTACGCTTTTCGTCCTAGATACAGATAAAGATATTGTTTCTTGGCTATCCGGGAAAAACTGCCCTTTCTCGTTTCCATAGAGCGAGAAAATTTAGCTTTCTGATAGTGTAGGATAAAAAATAATAAAGATAGACAGAATCCTTACGGGACATTGCTGTAGATGAATAAACACCTATTCAATATAGTACTAAAAGACAGATCAATGTGCAGGTTCGTGAAGATGAGAACGAAACTCCATTATCTGCCTCAGCGAATGCGCAGAAGTGGACACCCTCAGGATTAAATATTTTGGCGAAGAAGAACTAATACCCGAAATTCTCAAGATGATGGAGACAGTCCAAACCTTCTTTGAGGATTTGAAGATTTCTCTATGAGGTCCATCAACACTTGCAAGCACAATATGTTTCCTAGGCCTCTAGTTTTTTCATTTATTTTGTATGCATGGTTTTTTAAATTTTCAGTTCGCTGTTATTATTCTCTCGCTGTTTAAGTCTCTCGTTTCACCTTCATGATTTACCATATGATTCTCACAATTGCATTCTGTTTTTAAATCTCTCAAAATATATATTTGTTAACTCTCTAATTTCAGTTTTTCTTTTTTAATATTTTAATTTTTTCTGTGTGACTGGAACCAATTTTTTCTCTTATACTGTGTGCATTTTAATGTCGAAGACCACCTTAGTTCATCTCTATGTTCAACCGCGTTGTAATATTTTTTGTATTGTATCTTTATTTAGTTTTTAGTTACCTCCATTATTTTTTGCAGAATGTATCTTTCTTGTTTTTGTTTAATACAAGGTATTTACTTTTAGCTTCTGTTATTTCCGCCTTTAGCTCACTCACAGAACGTTTCATCTTTTTTATTGGCTCCAAATTGATCTTGCTGGTTTCGTTTTGCACTTTGCTTTCCGAATCTTGTAATTTATATCCTCACGTTTTGTTCGTAAATGGTGATCTTTATTGTTTCCAAGTATATATTCTTTCTTCAGATTGGTTATATTTTTCTATGTCTTCTTTCCTACTAAATTTCTCCCATTGTTCTTATGCATGAAAATCAAAATTATAATATACAATTTGCATACAGCTAATTTTCTGAGTACTTCCTGATTTTGAATTCAAGAATAGTTTGCCCTGTAAAACATGAACCGATAAAATTGCACTTTGCAGGTTCCTAGTAGCTCGTAGGCAATACGTATCTTATCTAATCCTTATCCTACTAATTTTATCGCGTTCTAAGGTTCTGCCTTCTGATGAGTCCTATTGTTTAGTGATACCGTTACAAATATAAATGTACACTGCTGTTATTCGGACAGCTATAGATTTGTTCCTAATGAAATAAGCATTCATCACATAACTATGGACAACATATTATTTTAATGAAGAGCGTTTATAGCCTGCTATACAATGAAAAGTTTAAACGTGAGTTTATCCTTCTGAAGTAGGTAAGTATGTCCATAAAAGTGGGAGAATGCTTTCATTAGATAGAAGTATATTTTAACGCTCTTGCTAAAATTTACAGCAGTCAACGTAATAATCAACACTAGAGAAAATGGAAGAAATGGAAGTTTTCCCGCAAGCATCAACCTCCAAGGAGCCTATAGTAATGGTAAGTGTAAAATGTATAGACTGACTCATTTCTCAATATTCACATGCCCTGCAGACCTAGAGTTTATATTTTATATCTGGAGATTTGACGATTACGCCATCTATGATAACTTTTTTTCGGGTACGGAAAATTCTGACGGCAAAATTTTAAATGCGCACCCTATATGTGTAGTCAACGATTTTCGGACAGTTTTATTCAAAGCTCTTTCTCCAAAACGCACATCAACGAATCTCAAGGTTAAGTCCCATATCACTTTTCCTTATTTGCGACTATTATCTCTGAGCTTTATCTTATGTATCTGAAAGAGGTCTTTTTTAAGTAGAAATGCTTACTCAATAAATCCGAATCATGAAAAAATATATATTTATATACAGAGTGTGACTAAAAGGTCTGTAGAGAATGCTAACACATCATTTTCTGAGACCAAAATAGGACGATATTTTTTGACTTTTTCAATTTGAAGGCTAGGTATATTTTAAAATTTGGATAATAATAATTACTGATTTATTTGATAAATATGCTAATATACAATACGGTACATAATATTATAGTGATAACTTACTAATACTTCTTCTTTTTTCTTCGGCATTGAGAGATCACCCATCTCGCCATTCCTGTCTGTGTCGAGTCATTTGTCGCAGTTTTTCTGTCGTTCTCCCATTTTCTTCTGCAGTTCTTCTATTTTCTTTTCCCAAGTTTTCCATGGTCTTCCTATTTTCTTCATTCTGTGGCTTTTGGCATCTATATACTGTTTTGTTTTCCTTTCTTTTTTCGTTCGTGCTACCAATTAAACTGTGGTTCTACAATTTAGTTAAAATTTTTTCTTGCTTGTTTTCTTCGTATATTATCTCAGTTCTCCATCTATCTAGCTTTGTTATTCCTAAAATTTCCCTCATAAATTTTAGCTCTACGGCTCGTAACTTCTTCTCACGTTTTAGTTGGGTGGGTAGTGCTTCTAGATTGTATAAGAGGGTTGGAATAACTAGACTGTTGTAAACTATCTTCTTTGTTTTCATTGTGTTTTATCTTTTCCTTAGGATCGATTTATTTATTGTGTAGTAAATTTTTGTAACTTTATTTATTTTGTTTGATATTTCCGTTTCTATTGTTCCGTCTTTTGTTATTATACTTCCTAAATATTCTTCCGTCGATATTTCTTTACAATTTATTTAAATTTTTGCTGTATGTAGCTTTCTTTCCTAATGGAAATACTAATACTAAAAAAAGATATTACTAACAAGATAACAATCCATTTTATATAGATTTAACAGTATGACTCAGATTTAATGACAATACTATTGAATAATAATACTAATAGAAAATTGAACACAATAAAAATAAACAACTATGTTTATCTTTAACCTTTTAAGTACTGTTTCATTTTAAATGTTGCTTAAACAACGCTTTAACATCTCCAACTTCAGAAGGCAATGTATTACATTAATTTAAACTTTTATAGTACAAAGACGCCATAGCTGCAGTTAAATTAGTCCTTTTGACATATAAGTTTGACCTATTCGTTGTATTATAATCATGAACGTTGCTAGTAGTGAGGGGTTTAACACTAACTTATTCAATTTTTTATATATGAATACAAGTGTATTATATTTTAACTAGCAGTCCAGTGAGACAAATGTCTCATTTAATAAAACAAAAAAGACCGTTTTGCAAATAGAACGCGTATTCACCACACGTACGTATATGACGTCATTGTTGGTAGCAAACTACCAGTCGCATTCGCCTTGATAAAATTTGCCTAGAATCTAATCTAAAAAGTTAGGATTATAATTAAGATAATAATTAGTGTTAGAGACTGAAATTCGGTTCCTGACCTGACATGATCATTCCAAACATATAACTTTAATAACTTTTTCTCTATCTCTTACGGTTTGGCTGCTGAAACAGCGTCCCGGACGGACCAGCGTCCCGGACGGACGGAAATCACGTGATTTCTCGAAAACCGGAAGTGTCACGTGACTGAAATTCGGTTCCTGATCTGACATGACCATTCCAAACATATAACTTTAATAACTTTTTTCTCTATCTCTTACGGTTTGGCTGCTGAAACAGCGTCCCAGACAGACAAAACAGGGTCCCGGACAGACACGTCTATTAGATACAGGATTTATTTAGCTGGAATTGGCCACCATTGAAGCATATTTAATATCCAAATGGGTGTACATTTATTACAACTTAAAACAATTCTCATAGCTTTATTTTAAAATTTTTGCTGTCAATACAAGACCTATTCATCAAATATAAAAGCATTGAACAATACTGAAAATGCAGAAAAATTATGGGGTTATAAACAGTAATTCTTGAAAACCAGACAATTCTTTCGAAATTCTTGATAATAAGTTAATTTATTTTTTATATACCTTAAATTGGCTTTTAAGGATACATTATAATCAATCACAAAAGAAAAATATTTAATTACTTCTAGAATTTAGTACAATTTTCATACTGCTGACAGTAATTTTCTTTTATCAACATTCAATTTTAACATATTTTCATTCAAATACGTAGATATGTCAGTAAGTATATTATTCATTTCAGATACTGCCGAATCTATACTTAAACTTGATGAAGTTAATAAAGTGTCATCAGCGAGTAAATTAATAAATTCACATTTACACAGTTTTATCACGTAATGCAGTACATTTCTAGATGCAACATCATTTAGTAATGTGGTCGTTTGCACCATAGCAACCATTACGGCATAGCAACGAAGATTCGTTTTACGTTTGGTAATACTGAAATGTATTGTTGCTGACACTGTAAGTCTATATCAAATTTGGGGTTAGCAGGTTAGGTTTTGCGTCAGTTTTGACACAGACTGACGCAAAACCTAACCTGCTAACGACGATTCGATTTACGTTTGGTAATACTGAAATGTATTGTTGGTGACACTGTAAGTCTATATCAAATTTGAGGTTAGCAGGTTAGGTTTTGCGTCAGTTTTGACACAGACTGACGCAAAACCTAACCTGCTAACGACGATTCGTTTTACGTTTGGTAATACTGAAATGTATTGTTGGTGACACTGTAAGTCTATATTAAATTTGAGGTTAGCAGGTTAGGTTTTGCGTCAGTTTTGACACAGACTGAAGCAAAACCTAACCTGCTAACCTCGAATATGACATAGACTTACACTGCCACCAACAATACACTTCAGTACTGCCAAATTCATAACATCAACTGGAGCTGCTTATTGTGCTTTTATATAAAACTGTAATATTTCATATTTCTATATGAAATGCGACAAAATAGTATACGAAACGCGTTATAAAAGTGGTTTTACTGAACTCGTATGGCTATTTAAGTACTCGCTAAAGCTTGCACCCAAACCAGCCATACCTGTTGAGAAAAACTTCACTTTTCTAAATTTGTTACGTAATATACTATTATCGCATTTCATTTGGTAATGTACTAGATTTCTACATTCAAAATCGTTTAGAAATGTAGTACCTTTCTGCAAAGCAACGGCGATTCGTATCACGTTTGGCGCTCCTCAAGTGTATTGTTGGTGACACTGTAAGACTATGTCAAATTGTTACCAGGTTAGATTTTGCGTCAGTTTTAACACAGACTGACTCAAAACCTAACCTGTTAATCTAGAACATAATATAGACTTACACTGCCATCAACAATACACTTCAGTACTGCCAACCGCATAACATCAACTGGAGCTGCTTATTGTGATTTAGTACATAGAAACGAGTTGTCGTATTCAAATCAACCATACTAGTTCAGTAAAACGTCACTTTTCTAAACTAGTTGCGTAATATACTATTTTCACGTACTGTAGGAAAATGTACTGTAAATACAAACGTTTAGAAGAGTTGTGTATGTACTGATCTGTATAGCAAGGCATAGTTTAATTCTTAAATTATGATACATTTAATTCATTCGTCCTAAATCTCTCAAAAATTAATGACTACGTGGATAAAATTGTCGGCCAAGCTACCTCAGAGAAGACGGGGTGCAGTTATTTAAGTACAAAAAGTTAATTAATAAGCCAAAACAATTACGACAAGTGTATCCAGGTATGACCAAGAATTCGTAAACTCAAGTAGCACACTATTCTGAAAGAAAGTTCATAAATCCAGGTAGCAGTAACAAAGAACAAGACAACGTACTAGTATCACAGTATAATAATCACAAAGTCAATAGCATATAGTACAAGGTACAGATCATTATTAGCTAAATATAGGTTAAACGTAAGGTGATTAATATAGGCAAAAATAAGGTTCACCTCAGAACACATAAACTCATCTTGCGAGTAGTTAGCATATACAACAGTTTAAAAGTACATATATAAATTACATTAAATACTACCACAATAATTTAAAAAAAGATGTAATGGAGATTCGTTCAGGGTCTGAGGATGGAAATCATTAAGTGCATTAATTTACTCTGTTCGTGAAACGTACGGTAAATGACGGTGAAAGATCAAAGTAATACCTACGGAATTCTGAAGAAATCCAAGCAGAGCCTACAGCAAAACAAATGATGGTACTCAATGCACCGCATCACTGTCCACAGTATTCAATTGGTTTTAATGCAAGAGGAAACAAAATATGTTACTTAAATTTGAGACTCCTTTGCCCACGCTCGAATGGTCACGTAGGCCGGCACAGAACGTTGTGGGTTAAACCCAGTGGCACACAGAAAGCTGGGTTTGGAAAGTGCCTTCACAGCATCAACAAATTCAAGGTCATTCGCCTCAATGAGGGACTGCAGAACCAACTTTTCGTAATCAGCAAAGGGAGATTAAATGGGGCTCCAACCTGCGGCTATAAGGAAATGCCCAAAATAGAATCAAGAACGTCTCAAACGCGATACGATAGAAGCTTCAATCGACTTACACCGGGATAATTGATCCACTTGCAAAGTGGGTCACCAGAGCCACCGTCAAGAATTGATGTGAGAATAAATTTCTCATTAAACTGCCAAAGCTGCAATACTCCGCTGCCATCAGCGAGGGCGAATTCCATAAAACGACAACCACATGCCCGCAGAAACTTTGGGCAATTCGAGGAACGCTAACTGCTTGACACCATTGCACTAAGAAGGAAAAGAACGCGGAAACAAGCAAAGCCATTTCGCATCCATGCACCGATAAAACCAAATGCATCGAGAGGGGTGCGCGCTAAATTCAAATGGCGCTTCACAGACCCTAAAATTAAATAGACTGTGCACAAAGACCGCAAAGTTATAGAGACGCATTCTGACCGTAACAATGCACAATATGGCACATGACTTTTAATATATTTATATCATATTTTCCTAGAGTACGTGAAAAATACCATGTGCAACACGTGAGAAAAGTGTTTTTCCTTGTTCGTCGCGCCTCTCACATAAAACTACACCTCACCTTGTTGCGCAATATACTGGTTAAAAGAGAACTTAAAAATTCAACCCATGCTTTTAGAATGTAAATAGGAACATTATCTGCTCGGCATGAGCATGTGTTCTTCAGGTGGTGAATAGCAGGAAGAACTTCCCCTTCTGTTAATACGGTAACACTAATGCTTTTAAAAAATAGAATAATCAGTGAAAGTTGCTAAATATTAAAATATTTATATATACTCTGTACTTACAGAAATGTAAGTATTGTGTGGGTTCTGGAAGAACCCAAGACTAATACTTTATTCATTTTAAGGACTAAACCAAGTTGTAAAATGTACAAAATCAAGATAACAGAATTTCCAGACGCAGTAGATATGAAAGATTAAAGTATCTATAAGAAATTTTACCTATTTTTTACTTGGTAATTAGCCAGTTCAGGAAAGAAATTGCTATTCATACCTTTGTTGATTAATACTCAATTAACAAATTACACTAACAGACTGATCTAGTTAATAATTAAGCACTACACATTATCTTCCACGGCTGAGTCATCGGATTTTAAGTATATATCCTGTGAAAGTTTTCTTTTCAATCTAGTATAGATACTTTGTCTTCCTATGGAATAGTGTACGACGTCCATATCAGTTTTACGTATTGATTGTCATCCAATTTCACCTTAATCGATATGGCTTTTAGGCTCTTGAGATTCATATCTGGTAGGGGATAATGTGCAGTTTGGCGTTTTACTAATATAGCTAAACCCCAGAGGCAATAGTAATTATTGCCAATTGAAGAGATTGGGTAGGATATTTTGTATTACAAAAGATTTTATTTGTTCTAAGTGAGGAGTTATTAGTTTGAGGATAAATTTAAGGATGGTATCTCTTAGTGATGATTCAGAAGTGGGTGTTGTCGCGTTGCTTACAGCATTAGTATATGTCAGGTTCGGGTTAACTGTTTGATAGTTGTTAGCGGGTTCCTGTCGCCTTGGTTCGTTGCGTTTGTGGTTTAACATATTTAGTGTATCCTGGTAATATTTACATCCCCGGAAATTAGCAGGATAATTGCCTCCGCAGTTAACACATACCAGGGGGGGAGGTCTTTCTGATATTTGGGAAATTCTTTGTACGGATGATTACCTTTACATTTGACACATTTTGGTTCAAGGTGACAATAATTCCGGGTATGGCCAAATCTTTGGCAATTAAAACATTGCGGACTTTTTCCTGGGCTCAAGATTTACTACTGTGTAGAAGCTCTTATTTTAAAAATCTTATTTGCTTCTTCAACGTTGTTCAGTTCGACTGCACAAACAGGTATAGGTTTTTTATTTCTGTTTGACAAGGGCGTAACTTTATTGATTGGGTGGCCAAGTGTAATTAGTTCTTGTTGAATTTCTTCTGATGTTTTTAATAACTACGTTTATTGGTTTTATTTGAGGGTTTTGAAAGGTGTGGCATTTAATATTATTGGCTGTATAATATTTTGGTATTTCGCGGCAATCATCTAAGCTATTTAAATCTAATCGAAGGAAATTCTGATTGTAAGTCGTCGAAAATTCAGCTTGAGATAAGTTTTTAAGATACTCCACTATTTCCAAGTGGTTATTAGCGCTTGCATTGTGCAAGTAGATAGGAGGTATATTAACTTTTTGTTTGGATTTTAAAGTAGGTTTGTCAGGTGTTTGGATTGTGTTATCTTTGTCATTTTGTTGTTTGTTTGTGTCCATTTGTCACTCCAAATTTGGTAGCAAATAAAATCTGTTCGGTGTAATTAGTTGGTCTGTTTTTAAAATTTATCGCTTTCGCACATCATTTGGTTGAGGCGATAAGTCATCTAGTTTTCTTTTTTTTTCTTTGTTGTGGATTATCGGCCATGTTGGTTATCGCGGGGTTATCAGCGAGATAGTGCACGGTAGTATAGCCACCCCGCGGAGGCGATGGTTATATGGTTTATTATTTATTTTATTGAACGGATGTTAAATAAAATTGGGCCAAGTATACTTCCTTGCGGTACATTCGATGTTATGGGTTTAGTATTGGATAGTGTGGCATGAATTCGTACTGAAAATCGTCTGCTCGAGAAGAATGATATAATTATATCGATTAAGTAATTCGGAACCTTTATTTTTATTAGTTTGTAGATAAGCCCGTCCTACCATACTTTCTCAATGCCCGTTCTAGATTCAGAAACACTATTGCGGTGATTTTTTTCCTCGTATCCCTTCTCAATTAATTCGGTAATTCTAACAAGTTGATGAGATGTTGAATGATGTTGCCTAAAACCGAATTGATACGATGGAATAACATCATTTTCTACTAGCGCATCTTGCAATCCTATGTGGATAACTTTTTCTAAGAGTTTTGATAATGTTGGTAACAAGCTGATCGGCGTATAACAATCTGGACATACTTAATTTTTCTGGTTTGTTCTTCTTCTTCTTCCACTTATAATAGAACTTTGTTCTGTTTGTTCTATTATTACCTTCTTTCTTGAGATTCCGATGTCTAACTTTCACACCATCGCTTTGGTAGTCTTCCTACTGGGCGTTTGATGTTAGGTTTTGTGATTTAGCCTATTTAACTAATCGTTCTGGGTTCATCCTATCCACGTGTTCTCTCCAATATCGACGGCGTACGACATCCTGTACTTCTAATTCATTTAGTATCGTGTTGTTACGTATTCTGTGTTTCAGTGTCACACCCTTGATAGTTGTCAATGTCTTCATTTCATTTGTCCTCAATGTTCTTTTTGTTCGTGTTGTTTCAGCTCTTGTATCTGCAGCATATGTAAGCACAGGTCTGATGCAGGTTTTATATATTCGGAAATTACTCTTTGTGCTCATATTTGTTTCGCCATATAATATCTCTTAGGTAACCTGCAATTCTTGCTGCTTTATTCGCCTGGATTATTACCTCATCCACTAAGTACCTATCTATCGCTTGATATGTCCACTCTCAGGTAGTTAAAACTCATTACCTGTTGGATAATGTGGTCGTCAATTACGAGCTTGCATCTTATGGGGTTTTTAGATATTACCATGGACTGGGTTATTTTAACATAATAACTACAACCCTTGTCCTTCGCAGGGTGCTTTTCCAGGAACTTCACACATTGTGGATCTTCGTTTGTTTTTTTTTCAGTTACTGTATAGGTGGTTACCTGTACACTTTACACAGCGTGGCTGTGACCGGTAATAATTATGTACTAGCAATCCAGTGAGACAAATGTCTCATTTAAAAAAACAAAAAAGACCGTTTTTCAAATAGAACGCGTATTAAATAAAAACTGTACCCAGACCTGGAAGGTGTCAAAGTCGTTGCCTAGTAGTAGTAGTAGTAGTAGTTGTGGGGAGACCGAAGTCTAGCAAGTAGGCCACCATAGGCCCTTTTTGCCAACCCCATGCCATCCCCTCAACCGCCTTCATTTTCATCCTCTTCGATGGGCTCTTCTCCCTGCTTAAACCTTGATTTTCTAATGAAGATCAGAATTTCGGCCCAGGATAGGGAGTTCAACTCTTCCATTCGAAGCGTAGGTGCTCCAAAGGTTCTATACCTCAGTCGCTGGTACGCTTTACATTCTCCCAAGTAGTGAAAGGACGTTTCCTCGTCCCTCCCACATCTTGGGCAGATGGGATCTTCCTCTACTCCTATCAGTGTTAGGTGTCTCTTTAGTTTACAGTGGCCTGTCAAGATCCCTATCAAAAGATTTATGGTTCTTCGGCTCCTTCCCATTAGCCAGACCGATTTCTTTGAATCAAATCCCGCTATATGGTACTTTGCCTGACGACAGCCCCTGCATCCTTTCCACTTTTCCTCGCTGGTCTTGTAGGCCTACCCGGTTAGGGCTGCTGAGACCTGTTGCCTTGTTATACCCAAAAAAGGTTCCGGTCCAAAACAAGTTTCCCCGGCTCCGAGTTTGGCTAGTTCATCCGCCTTCTCGTTGCCTTGGACCCCCGTGTGTCCCGGGACCCAGATGAGCTCGACGTCTTTTTCCCTTGCCAATTCGGCTAAAGCATCTCCACATTCCTGGACAAGAGCTGATCTTGTCCTGGCCGAGAAGATTGCTTTTAGTGCGGCTTGGCTATCAGAGCAAATATAAATTTTTTGCTCTGGGGATATCCTGACCTCGTTCCTTGTTGCCACCGATAGGATGGCATAAACTTCTGCTTGGAATACCGTGGTGTATCTTCCTAAAGCATAGCTATCTTGCACCCCCCGGCCTTCCATATAAATTCCTGCTCCAGAGGATTGCCTTTCCGCCACTCGAGAACCATCCGTGTAGCATATCAAGGCATTCGACTGGAGCTTAACCCTTTTTTGCTCCCACTGTTCCCTTGTTGGGATAGTGAGAGAGAAACCTTTTTCTAACCTTAGCCGGTCCTCTGCTTCGGTTACCCTGTAGGCTGATAGAGGTATTTCTCTAGCAGCCATGTCGGCGATCCTAGCATGGCCCGTGCGAACTCCCTGGTCATTCCATAGCCCCGTATCCCGCATTTTGAGGTGGGTAGCCATGGCCTCTCTCTTTATCCAAGTGTCGAGGCCCGGGAGTCCCAGTATTACCTCCAGTGCGGCTGTTGGGGTTGTCCTCATTGCCCCTGTAATTCCGAGACAGGCTAGTCGTTGGACCTTTGCCAATCTTACGGAAATACTGGGACGCTCTACACTAGGCCACCAGACCACTTGGCCTTACTACCAATGTGTAGAGCCAGTGCAGAATCTTGGGGTTTATCCCCCAGTTCCTGCCTATAACTCTGCGCAACTGCCATAAGGTCGTTGTCGACTTCTTCACCGTCCTGTCGACATGCGACCTCCAACTTAATTTGCTGTCGAGGATTACCCCCAGGTACTTGACCTCTTGCACTAATGCAAGTGGTCTTCCGTACATAATGGGTATCCTCAGACCCTCAAGTTTTCGTCTTTTTGTGAAGAGAATGATCTCAGTTTTTAGTGGGTTTACCGACAGACCTTTCTCTTCACACCATCTTTCAATAATCCTGCAAGCTACCTGCATTCTATCGCAAACGACGTTTAGGAACCTGCCAGTAACAAGTACCAGTCCGTCGTCTGCGTATGCTTGTGCATAGAAGCCCTCTTCCGTTAGGCATCTCAGTAGACCGTCCATTATAAGACACCACAGGTGAGGTGAGAGGCAACTGCCTTGCGGGCAACCTCCCGTCACCCTGGCCCTCACTGAACAGTCCCCTAGGTTTGCCGTCACGGTTCTTTGCTCCAGTGCTGTTCTCACCCAACTGACCAGAACGGGAGGGGTTTCCCTGGCCTGTAAGGCTTGACATATTGTAGCCGTTCTTGCCTTGTCAAATGCGCCTTCAATGTCAAAAAGTACTGCAAGGGCCACTTCTTTATAGTGGTGCCCTTTCAACCTTGTGCACGACAGCGTGGAGTGCAGTTTCGGTCGATCTTCCACGTCTGTATGCGTGCTGATTCCTGTGGATGGGTGTGTTCTTATTACCCTTTCCGTTAGATGCCTATCAATGATCCTTTCCAAGGTCTTTAAAAGAAAGGATGTAAGACTAATGGGCCTAAATGATTTGGCAGTTGTGTAGTCCTCCCTTCCCGTCTTGGGAATAAAGACCACTCTGGCTGCCTTCCACTGTTCTGGGACCCATCCCATTGCTACGCTGGCCCTATATACCCTTACTATATGTGGAAGAAGGATATCCAGGCCTTTCTGAAGCAATGCTGGGAAGATCCCATCTGGCCCCGGCGACTTAAAGGGATCAAACTCCTGTACTGCCCATGTGACTGCACCTTCCGTTATAATTCCCTCAGTGAACTGCCAGTTCTCTATAGGAACTGGTTCCTGTTCCGCTATGGGTGCTAACTGGATGGCGCCGTCTCCTGGAAAGTGGACTTCCAGGAGGTGTTGTAACGACTCCTCTCTGGATGTTGTCCACATCCCATCGGCCTTTTTTAGCGCTCCTACTGTTTGACTAGTTTCGCGGCTTAAGATTTTCATCAGTCTAGCAGAGTCTGATACTGAGTTTAACTCTGCACAGTATTTCTGCCAGCTAGATCTTTTGCTGCGCCTTAACTCATTTTTAAACCTATTCCTGGCCATTTTGAAAGTGTCCCATGAAGCCTGTGTCCCTTCTCTGATAGCTCGATTAAAGATTCGCCTGGATTCCTTGCGCAGATCGGCTAGAGTGCCGGTCCACCATGGTACCCTACGAACTCGAGCCTCCCTGAGAGGACAAGCCTCCTCATAAGCTGAGACAATTTTACTTGCCAGTTGCTCTACGTCTTTACTTAATTGTTCTTTTGTGCATATACCTTCCTCTGGTTGGCCTCCTTGGCGAACGAGACTGGAACGATAGCTTTCCCAGTCTGTTGCCCTGGGGTTCCGGTAGGGAATTTTCAGAGGCTTGTCGGAATTCATTTCCATTCTGATCATACGATGATCAGATGTCACGATATCTGACGTTACTTTCCAGTTTTCAATATTGATTGAAAAACACCTAGAGGCCACTGTAATGTCAATTACCTCCTTTCGGATGCTATTGACAAAAGTGGGCTCTGTACCTTTGTTCATTATCTCAAGATCCGTGGACGCCAAATATTCCAGTAGGGTTTCGCCCCGAGGGTTAATGTCTGAGCTCCCCCACACCGAATGATGTGCATTGGCGTCACATCCGACAATTACCGGAAGACCTTTATCTCTCGCAAACGATATTAAGCGTTCGAATTCCTCCGTAGGTATACGCGCGTCATCCGAGGGAAAATAGGCGCTTCCTACTACTACCCTATGGTTTCTACCACCTACCTGATACTCCAGAACCGCTGCAGTGAGGTCCTTGGTTCCCAGCTGCGGTAGTGGTACCATGCTAAGATCCCTGGACACCATGATACAGGTCCTGGGTCGATCGTTTACTTCCTCGCCAACCACTACATCGTAGTTGGCCATCCTCAGTCCCCTGACCTTGTTCCTGTAAACATACGGTTCTTGAATGAGGACTATTTCTCTCCTGCCAGTTAGGGCGCTCATCAGCTCTGCCGTAGCGCCCCTACTGTGCTGAAGATTGATCTGACTTACCCGCAGTAAATCCATTATGGGGAGTTAATGGTGCGGGGGCTGTGGTCCTTTCAGTTGTCCTTCTTGGCCTGCTTTGACACGCCGGCCTCAGAAGAGTCCTGGCGGACTGCTCCACTCCACGTCGGCACCCTTCGCACTGCGAGAGTAACCAACTGGTAGTAGAGCTGCCACCCAGACTCCTCCAGAGTTCGGACAGTATCTCCGCTGACCATGAAGGTCAAGAACCACCCTCCTGGTCCGCCTGTCGTCTGAACATGCCTCCATTGCTCCACTCTTAGTGAGCGGTTCTGCATGGAAAGCATCTGCCTCAGCTTTTCCAGGTCAACCTCCTCTTGGCTTCTGAGCCAGAAACCCACCTTCTCTGGCCATGGTGCCTCCGATGCCCTTGTTGGGGCAAAGGTGACTCCCTCGGAACTGAGAGGTATCCAGCCCTCCAGCCATCTTGCTGAGGTGTCGTCCTGGGCAGTGACTAAGAACCAGCCTGGTTCCACTAGTCTTGAGTTCCTAAACCGGAGTTCTGGCCCTTGGGGACCCCCTTCGGGGCCTGCCATGGCACTGAACATCTCGGCAACTATGTTCGCTCTAATTGCCTCAGCTTCCTTTGGGAGAACCTGGCCATCTGGTCGGTCAGACCTGATTACAACCTGGTTCTCCCTATTAGGCGGCTTCGGCTCCGTTGCTCGCTGGGACTTAGCCGTGGTTTTTCTCAAAGGATGAGAAGCCTTGGCTTTCCCTGCTTGCTTCGGCAAGCTTTTTGGCCTTTTTTTTTCACTGCCTCTGGGGGAGTGTCATCACTCCTCGGTCTCTTAATGGTTGGTCGGGTACCTGAAGGACTTGGTTGGCCTTCCGTTACCCTGACTCGTCCCATGGAGTACGTGATGAGCTCTATGGGTTTGCGTGCAGCAGCCCCTTTTGCTCTCCTCGCCTCCGGACCTCTTATTTTTCCCGAGGGCTGTCTCTGCAGCTTACATGGGCCCCTAGGTTGCTGGCCCTGGCCACTCTTTGGAGAGTCGCTTGGACTTGCTTCCCTAGGACCCTTGTCAGCCGCTTCCTGGGAGGAGTGTTCTGCCTGGCTTGCCTGGGCCGATGGACCCTGGCCTTCTCGCAGTTCCCTCCGTTTTGCCCTCTCTTCTCGCCTTTTAAGCGTTCTGGTCTTCCGCTTATTTTCCTTTCGCTTCTCTTTGCGGCGGGCCTCCCTAGCCGCTTTATCCATGGGGGAAACGCTAGTCTCCCCCTCGGATTCGCTGGCTGATGACCCGAGAAGCAGTTCCTCTTTCTCCGAATTTATTTCGGAGCCTTCCTCTTTTACTTTTTTGGAGCTAGGGTGCTCCGTGTTTTGTGGCACGTTTGATTCGTGTTCCGTATCTATATCCATTTCATACTAGTTTTAAGGGGGGTGTGTATTTTGTTTCTGTTTGTGCTTGTTCTGTGTTAGTGTGCGTGAAGTGGTATGAGTGATTGCTTTGGGGTTGGGGTCCTTCATGTACCAGTTTCCGCGAAGTATCATGGCAGAGCTGGTCCCGATTAGGAGGTCTGGGCCGCCGCTGACGAAGCCCCCCGAAATACGCAGCAGGGCCCTATTCCAGGCACCACCTGGCACTACTACATACCACGGGATTTTTCGACGGTTGAAAGGGCAGCCCCCTACGCTGGTTAGGAAAGGGTGGGCCCCTATACTACCCGTCGGCTCAGGTGTGCCATACCTGGTTTCTAAGCCAGCTACCACTGCCAGATCAACCCAACCAGGGCCCCGCCTCGATACTTCTTGAAAAACGGAGATACCGGTCTTCCCTGCCCCCGTGTACATGTTGTGTAGATGTGTTTATTGGGTGTATGTGTAAATGTGTGTGCTTTTCTTTTAGGTCGCCTCTTACGCCAGGCAGGACATACCGTGGGACTATTCTACGGGTCTAAGCCCGGCGCCGGACCCCACACGGCGAAGTCGTTGCCTAACCGATCGAGGTGTTAAGGCGCAGAGGGCATCGGAACATTCTGGAAGCTGTCAAAGTGGTTGCCTAACCGATCGAGGTTTTAAGGCGCAGAGGGTCGCAGCTCCGTTTGGCTACTGAAACAGCGTAGTAACACTTCCGGTTTTCAAGAAATCACGTGATTTCTCGAAAACCGGAAGTGTCACGTGACTGAAATTCGCTTCCTGACCTGACATTCCAAACATATAACTTTAATAACTTTTTTCTCTATCTCTTACGGTTTGGCTGCTGAAACAGCGTCCCAGACAGACAAAACAGCGTCCCGGATAGACAAAACAGCGTCCCGGACAGACAAGTCTATTAGATAAAGGATGTGGCCATATAATTGTCAGTTTTTACAATGAATTTTGTTACGCTAAATATTTCTTTGCCTTCATTGGTATTGCTAAGCTCCACAGCCAGGCCTGTAACCAGGTTTTGATTTCAGAGGGAGCAGCAAAACTTTTAGGGGGGGGGGGCACACTTATTTTAATTTATGTAATCATTTAAAACCATGATAAGGTCAAAAAACTTAAGTTTCAAAATTAGTATCTAATTACTAATTACAAAAAATGAAACCTTAGCAAAACACAAAAAAACATATTTAAAATACATAAGAGCACATTTAAGTAAAATATAAACTAAACTGTAGCTTAATCAACGGAAAACGGACACGGCAAATAAGCGTAAGCCATGTTAATATAGTTGAAGTTTTCTGTTCTTTCTGTTATTAAATTTGTGCAAGAACACCTCAACCTTTATGTTATTTGTCTGCTTACTCTCAAAAGTTAAATATACAAGATTGGCTTAAATTAGTTTTCTTGTGATTTTATGTAACTATTGTTTTTTTTATATATTAAAAAATAAAGAAATAGTATTTTTTATGATATATTTTTCTAGTAGCCAAGACAATGATTTGAATGATTAATTTTATTTTCTAGAGTGGGCAACTTTTTCTTTCAGAGTGGGCATGGCCCACTCTCCCCCCCCCCCCCCCCCTACGGGCCTGTCCACAGCACATAACGGTATAAAGTATCTCTCCTTGTTCTAAAGTGTGGCAACCTTTAAGATAGGGTATTTTAATGTTGTCAATTCCTCTTCTTTCTCTATTAATGAAACAGGCACGTTTCGAATGATATTTTTTTAGCTTGCGGGTCTTTGAACGTGTGGTAGTTTAAATTATTGCCGCCAAAGTGCTTCGTCGTTATTCGGTACCTAGTCTTCAATTTTTTGTATTGTTGAAAATTCATGTTTGGATTTTGCACTGAGGTCGTTGTATAGTTGCTAATGTTTTAACTTATCTGCATTGCGTAGGTAGAAGGATGTTATTTTAATTTTCTTTTCAGCATTCGAATCATACAAATGGGTCTACCACTTTTGCGTTAATTCTTGTAGCTATTGACATACTTCGTCCGCTAGAAATATGTTATTGGGGTAGAGAAGAGACCACGGGTGGGGGGTGTGAATGTCGGCTATTAATCCATCCATGCAGAGAATGAACAGAAAAGATGAAAGGCCGATCCTGGGTGTACGCCGACGGTAATGGCCAAAGACGGCTAGGTTCCAATTGGGCACCTTACCACATTGTTGACATTGCGGTAGAACAGCTGGATCCACTGGACATAGGCCCCAGAGACGCCTTGATATTGAAGTGCGCACCAAATAAAGCCGTGCCGGATTCTGTCAAAATGCTTTTTCCAGTTTCATAAATATCACGTGGGTGACTTATTTTTTTCCGATGCATCTCCAATATTAGTCGGGCGGCGAGGATGGCATCTGTTGTTCCGCAGTATCTAGCAAAAACGCACCGATTTGGCGGTGATCAGGTGCAGCCTAGCATCCAGTACACGTCTGAAGATCATTATAGCGTGGCACAAAAGATGGATTGTCCGGTAGTTGGGCATTCAACAACGTCGTCCTTGTCTTCCAGATGGGTACTATCGTGCTGATTGTCCAAGTCGATGGGGCAACGTTGTGAATCATACGATTAGGACAGCGAGAATTTTGGCTGTTTTCTCATCCGTGCCAGACGATTTTCCATCTTTTATCTTTTTGGTGGCGGCTTCCACTTCTTCGGTAGTAATTGGCGTAACCGGGCCGGCGATGGGATATGCACTTTGGATCGGGGATGGGAAAATCTTTCATTGCCGATTTTCGAGAAGTATTTTTTCCAGCGCTGAAGAATGGTGGCCTGACGGTCGTTGTTTTTTTGGTATGTTTAACTTGCATCCTGCGTCAAGCAATGGCGTGTGTTGGTTAGATAGTGGATCTTGTTTGCTTCTTTGGGCGTGTTCGATTTTAAGCACAACCGGTCACGGAATGCAGTTTTCGCCACAGCCACCTCTCACTTCGCCGCTGACTTGAGACATTTGTGCAGCTGGTACTCCGCCTCGGTTCAAGATTGGAACCACGCCTTGTATGCTATTTTCCTTTCTTTGACGACTTGCTGCACTTCTTCGCGCTACCACCAGATTTACTTATCGATAAGCTGCTCTTCAGGCTTTGTCTTGCTGAGGACGCCACGCGTCAAAACGTGGATTTGGCCGACCATATCGTCCCAAATGATCGACGCTAGTTGATTGAGGTCTACATCGACGAATCCAGAAGCGTCTATTAACCATTCCTTGTACTCCAGGAGCCACCATCACTTTATACCCTCCACTCTAAATATACGAGTTTGCCGTTGTTGGTCAAGTTCTATGTCGCTGTCTGACGAGAAGGCGATGTTTGGGGAGGATGCTGTCTGATGAGATCACTTTGACCTCGGTCACCAGCTTTACGTCGCGCCGCCTGAGCAAGCAGTAGTTGATCTGGGTGCCGTAACACCCGATGCTTGCGGTAACTACCCGCAGTACTCGTGTGAACGTTGACAAGTGCCGAACAGCCGCACCACGAGTTAGTGTACCGCCCTTAAACAAAGGGGTTGACAAAGCCTCGGTTAGCTCTTTAACTCTCGGCAGAAATGGCGTGGTGTAGGGATCGGGCTAAGAAATTCTTCGGGCTCTTACAATTGAACAGTAGATTAATAAAAGAATTGGGCGCCATGTCGTATTTCACAACAAATAAAACAAACCTAGCTAGCAAAATAGATCAACACCGACCTGGTAAGCTTTGCTGCATACCTCAATCTAAATGTAGTAAAGCGAACAACAACAAATATAAATAGTAACAGTCGAAAAATATTTAATATCAAAACAATTAAATCAGGGTTGGCGTCACCCAGCTTACACACACAGGTATATCGAGACAAAACAAACAAAACAACATTTTAAAACTTCAATTTGAAGTGGCATTTTGGAATTCGCTGAGTATAGCTAATAACAACTACAGGCTAACACCTGTGCAATCACATTAATGATAATTTTGTATTATTTACATACCCGCACTTAGCGGTAATAACAATTGAGTCAAAAAGGTTGTTTAAACTCGATCAGTTTGATTTGCAAAGATCTCCTAGAAGAACTGATTTAAGTTGCGGCATAATGCCGTTGACTATAAAAAAATAGAAGCTGATAAGAGCATGTACTTACAGTTTAAATAAAGATGAATTTCAGCTATCGACAGGGAAATCCCGATGCATTCCCTCCTTCTACGAAGACTCAAGGCCAACTTGACTGCATGATCCCAAGGTCGACGCTCGAAATAAACTAGCATTCAAAAAGAAGAATATTCCTGGCTACGGACAAGCGCGAATTCGAGAAGCTGGAAAAGTTAGCTCCGGTATGCTAAAGTTAAGCCTTCGTGAAGTGAGCCAATACAAACGAATTTTAGCCTAAACTAAACGGCCTAAATATTTGAAAAATCAGAAAGTGAAATAAGCTCGTAAAAGCATTCTTACCAAACGGTGTTTTCGGCCTAATGTGGAGGACGCCTCGCAGCGATTTCGATGCGCGGAAGCGCAAAGCAATCCAGCCTAAACAACCAAAAGTAATACGCACAAAATATAATTAGAAGAAACGCTTTTACCAGCGCTGGACGCGCCCACAAACAATGCTACTAGCGGCTTCGCTTGCTTGACAAAACAAGAACACTTCAAAAAATCAATAATAGCGCAAATATTGCACTGTTTCAGAGCCAACGTGGATCGAAAATGCGACGATAAATTCAAAAGCGAAAATGTTCAGGTGTTTTAATCTCTGAATGTGAGCACCTGGAGCGATAAGCTTGAATACTTTTGCTACAAAATATAGCTATAAGGTGGTCAGAAAGTCGGTGTTAAATGCATTAACGCGCTTTTAAAACAAAGTTGAAACGGGGCGTTACAGTAGCAAGAGAACACTACGCTGTGCATCTACCGCTGGCTCTGTTATGCGTGCTCCCCTGGTTTGCCCGCTAAGGCAACCCTTTTCAATCAGGACATGAGACAGTTGAAAACTCGACTGACTTCAACTACGCTATCCCTGAGTTTGTCACTAATCACCTAACCAACGCCGTCCTGGGTTAACCGCTCGCCTTTGTAAAAGAAGTTGAACCCCTCACTGACGTCCTTAGTTTTTGTTCCTTTCCACTTCGTTTCCTCGACATGGTATATTGATGCTACCGAAGATACTTCAACTGATACGTCGCTTCCAGTGTCGTTGAAGACAATACCAATATATTAAGTGATGTACCGAAGACTTTCTTCTTCTTCTATTTAACTAGGACTGCATCCTGTTATTAACCAACTGCTATTAATTTAATAAATCTTTCCATCGTTTCTTTCGACGATCCACTAGTCTTCTGGTCATTGGTTGGCTGTCCGTGCTGTTTTAACATGTCTTTGTCCGTTCATCCCTATGAGGTGATCGTTCCAAAGCAGTCTTTTTTTCGTTTAACCATGTTAATATGTGTGTTATGTTGCATGTTTCTCTTATTGATATTCTATCGCGTTTTGTTTCCCCTGATATTCGGCTTAGTGTTTTCAACTTGGTTGTTTGAGCTTTTTCTTTTTATGACTGCTGTGTCATGTCTAGTTTCTGATCCATAGGTTAGTATTGGTCGTATAGTACTTTTGTAAATTCTAGCTTTTTTTCTATATTTAGGTATTTATTGTTCCAAATTAATTAATTTATACAGCCAATTATTCTGCTTGCTTTGGTTATTTGGTGTGCAGTTTCTTTAACTAACTGGTCTGCTAGTCAAATTTATACCCAAATACTAAATTTTCATCACCTGCTCAATTATTTCATTATCTACCACCAGTTTACATCTTACTGACTTGCTGACTATTGTCACTGACTTTGGTTTACTAGCGGAGATTTTCATATATTCGGTGCAAGTCTTTGCAGGTCGTCCTCACTTTCAGTTATGAATATAATGCAGTAGAAAGGGGCTAGTTTGCCCCCACCACTTTTAATTCGATTAAGCCACGCCCCCACTGATTTTAATTGATTCGTGGCCGATTTAATTAATTGACCGCGAACTAAATCCGCTGTTTGATCTAATTAACCACATATGAAGTTTGATATGTAATTTACATATGTGCTACTGATTAAATTACGCGGCGACCATTTTTAATTTGCTTCCGGAATTACGCGACGGCGCTGATGAATGGATTAACGCGATTTCCATTGTCCCTACCTACTATAGGAAATTTTTCAGATTTTTTTTCTAAGTTCCCATTTTTGAATTTAAACTTCCCGGGGTGTCGGCCATCTTGGTTTTCTGCGTGCGCACTTCTCGCGGCGGCCATTTTAATTTCGCGCGAATATTTGAATTTAAAATTTTTCAGATTTTTTTTCTAAGTTCAATTTTTTGAATTTAAACTTCCCGGGGTGTCGGCCATCTTGTTTCTCGCATTTATTTAATTTAAAAAAAGCTTTCTGCGATGACTCATGGCCGGATTCGAACCAGCGATCACAGTATTACGAGTCTAAGGCGTGGTCAACTGAGCCACACAGACAGCGTACCTGAATGCGATTAAAACTTCAACAGTTGTGTGCGGGTTCGACATCGAGCTTCCTTGTTGTAAACAAACTATTTTTTGAGAAATATCTTTTATAAGAATGGAATTGCATAGCCTGTGGTGTTAAACGAGGGGTAGTAATTTTAAAAAACTGATTTTGCGATTGGTTGTGGGATAGTTAATTATTTTATAATTTGTGCCTGCTATATGGATGGATTAACGAGATTCTCATTGTCCCTACCTACTATAGGAAATTTCCGCTCGGTCGGCAATAAGAGGTAAAGGCAGATCGTAAATATAAAAACGAGTTACAAATTTGATTTTAATATATTCCTGAAATACTAAGTATGAAAAGGGCTCATATAATATTAATAAATTATTTATAAAACCGAGGCTATTATCCATTTTCCATATTTGAAATGCTAGAATATGATTAATTTTATGCTGCTATGCGTAATTACAAAAGACATTATAGCCCCGAGGAGGCTTTCTATTTTGTCATCCTCAAATGGCCTAACAGGTCGTTGCCTGTCGGCCACAATTATATATATCGGCAATAAGATCACATGAACAAGAAGATACACGTATTGCTTGAGTAAGAAAGAGATAAACATAGTAGCAAATATTCGTTGTAACACCGAGATTGACATGTTTGGTTTTATTTTATAAGTAAGCGTCTGAAATTGTGTCATTATATCTATCAAAACTGCATTTT
The DNA here is from genome assembly GCA_940337035.1 of Agriotes lineatus. Taxonomy (NCBI): domain Eukaryota; kingdom Metazoa; phylum Arthropoda; class Insecta; order Coleoptera; family Elateridae; genus Agriotes; species Agriotes lineatus. The sequence continues at coordinate 28,091 of CALNHX010006135.1, forward strand.
AGTTTAAAAAATTCCAGTATAAATGCAAACGGACGAAAATAAAAACGCAAGTGACCACAAATTAACATAAATTTGAATAAAACAGACAATTTCGTTGAAAAAATGTTCTGACACCTTCATTTCACTTTAAATTTTACAAAACTGACATCATGTCACTTGAAATTATACAAAAAACGATATTTTTATTCAATAAGCGATAAAAATACGCCATCCCACATCATTTCACTTAAAAAATTATCACTCGGCTTGTCGGCAAAATTGTCATTTCTTAAAACTAAACCTATCTTATCAGATGCCGCTGCTCCCCTGGTGATATGCGTGATGATCTCGTCGACTGCATTCTGCAAATAAGGGTTTCAAACATTTGCAACGTTATATACTCAGTTAATATTTTGAAATATGATGAGCTAGACGTTTTAACTTATTGAAACGCAGAAAACTAAGATGGCCGACAGCCCGGGAAGTTTAAATTCAAAAATGGGAACTTAGAAAAAAAATCTGAAAAATTTCCTATAGTTGGTAGGGACAATGGAAATCGCGTTAATCCATTCATCAGCGCCGCCGCGTAATTCCGGAAGCAAATTAAAAATGGCCGCCGCGTAATTTAATCAGTAGCACATATGTAAATTACATATCAAACTTCATATGTGATTAATTAGATCAAAACGCGAAAATTAATTAGATCAAACAGCGGATTTAATTCGCGGTCAATTAATTTAATCGGCCACGAATCAATTAAAATCAGTGGGGGGGTGGCTTAATCGAATTAAAAGTGGTGGGGGCAAACTAGCTCCTTTCTACTTAATGCTCTTCGCGTAACATACAACTTTAAACGTATTTCTACCCATCCTATATCCTCTGAGGTTATTTATTATCTCTTCCATTATTAAGTTAAACGGCAAAGGACTGAGGGAGTCTCCTTGTCTTCTTCCCTTTGCTTCTGATATTTTAGGTAATATTTCTCTATTGCTGTTTATTATTATTTTGTTATTTGAATATAGGTCTTCTATGAGCTTTATAATTGAACTAGGCACACGCCGTTCCTGAAGTAGTCGTAGAACATCTGACAATCGTATTCTATCAAATGCTTTCTGGAAGTCTACGAAGCACATGAATGCGGGTTTTCAAATTCCAAAGATTGTGGCGATACAAGACCTACCGTTTCGAAATCCTTGTTGCTCTGCTTGAAATTCTATGATAGTTGAAATTTTTGTTGTAATGATTTTATGATGAGTTTTAGTGTGGTGGTGCGTAAGTTAGTCCCCCTATAGTTTTAGGGTTTTTTTGGCCCCCCTTTTTAAAACTGGATATAAGTATGCTAGCATTCCATTCTATTGGTATTTTGGTTGCTTTTATGATAGTGTTTGCTAGTATTTTAATCTGTTCCTTTAGCTCCCCCCCCCCCCCTCCTTCCATATTTCAACAATTCGTTATTGATTTTATCTGCACCAGTAGATTTAATGTTTTTAACTTCTTAATACATTCCTTTATTTCTATTTGTATTTCATCGTCTTCGATCTCTGCTTCTTGTGTATCTATATTCTCATCGTGGAAAAGGAGGGTGAAATATTATGTCCTTTGTTGTACCGTTATTTTTTTTGTCTCTATGTATTCGTGTATTTATTTTCGTATGTATTTAATTTTTGAAATTTCAGATACGTTTCTTTTTTCTTTTTAGCAAGCTGTTTAATTTCTTCGTAGAACCAGAGAGTTTTCTTTCTAGAACAATCGTTTTTATTTATCAGCGCTTTTCTTTGACGTATTGCTTTTTTGCTGCCTTGTTTATAGTTTCTCTGATTTTTCCCATGCTGTGTCTGCAGCATCGTCTATTAATATTTCATTTTGTTGTCTTTTTTGTGTTAGTTCCTTTCGCTACAATTCTTTTGTGCTTTCGTTGATATGGAGCTTTAATGTTGTATTCCAATTCGTATTTTGGATTTATTTTTACGTGGTGTTACTTTGTCACCCTTATTTTTCCCACAAACATCGAAGATATGAGTGGGGTGTATATTTCTATTGCAAATTATGTAGTCAGTAGTGCTTTTGCATTCTCTGCTATTTTCAAAAGTGTACTTGTGTCGTATTTTGTGATTAAAAAACGTGTTGTTTATCCTAATTTCATTATGAGCGCAGAATGTGGTTAGGCGATCTCCATTTTTGTTCTTCACATTTCGTTGAAACGTTTAATTCCGAGAACTACATTACCTACTCGCGCATTTAAGTCCCTCAGTACAATTACCATTTCATCTGAATGTGTACTACCTACTGCGTGCTGTAAACCTTCATAAAATTTGCCTTTTTCATGCAGTCGATGTGTGAGTTAACAAAAGAATTCGTTGAAATATATTGTTTATTTACACACTTGTGCTACATATTTGCATGATCACACAACAATAATGAATTACGATGCCCCAGGCGATGCGCGCGCAGCCGCAATGGTGGGGCGACCTTGCTTGCTAAGAATTCTGGTACTCTTCGAAACGCTACAGTTTGTTTTCTTCTGGGGCATGTACTGATAGGATATAGATGTTTTTATGCAGTCGAAGCTGTACCAAAAGAATACGTTCCAAAATATATTGGCAGCCTTCTATATTGTTTTAAAATTTTTTGTGTACAATCAGGCCAACTATTTCCTTTTCTTTCTTATGTTTTGATACTCAGCTATAGATAATGACATAGTTATCGCACTGGAACGAACCCTACCATTTTCTCTTTGTTTCAGAGATTGCACATATTTCCATTCCATGTGTTCTTAGTTCTTTTGTAATTTCTTGGTCACTAGTTTTCCATGATCTTATATTCCATGTTCTTATTCCAAACAGTTTGTTTTTTTTCAACTTATTCGTTTTCCTTCTTTTAGCTGAGTTCATCATCAAATAATCCGTCCGATTCCGAAGCAATTCGTTGGTGCTTTGGGCGGTATTGACGTTTTATGGGCCTCAGGCTGCTAACCTTACCACCTAACTGTCCTCCTTTTCCCTGGCTTGGGACCGGCAACGAAATCCACAATGTCTACCCCAGGCGAAGTTATATCGAAGACCGTAGATTAGAAATCACACTGTGCGCTAGCGAATTATGTAAACGTGGTCGCCGTAACAGATCGACTCCCTACACGCTGTGGTCCATCAGAAATTAAGCAGGCCTTTACGGAAGAGATGATTTCTTCTTTTTTATCTGTTTCTTAGAGCGATGTTTAATCTTGCTTTAGAATTCTTAAACTATTTATTTTTTTCTCATTGAGTATTACACACCATTACCCTATAGGTGCATACTTTCCCTTGATTTAAAATTTTTTCTTTGCTAATTTTTTGGCCTAATGCTGGAAGATTTATTTTAAATTTTGGAACTGCTGTTGAATCTATTTTCTCCTATTCTTTGTGTATTTACTACTTCGGCACATCCTGCCAAAGTATTGCTTTTGACCCCGACCATTTTTACAAATTTGCAATTTTTGCCGTAACCGCTCAATCAATCGCGACCAATAAAAAATTATATAAAAGACCTACATAACATTTGTAAGGATATTAACAGCTTTGGAGTTAAAGGAAGGCCGGAAAATTAATAAAGGACAAGTACCTCATTCCGGATAGATGTAAATATGCTAACTCGGGAACGACTTAACCTATCAGAATGATTTTAGTCCGAAAAGCGTTAGGTCAAGATTGATCGCTTTTTCTTTGTATGCATCTGTGGATTTGTATTCGCGTTATCAGTAATAAAAGTTAAGCGGTCATCTAACCACGTTGTCATATTGGTATAGTGACAACGCTTGTAAACTGCCGAGCCTGTGGTCGCGGGTTCGATTCTTAATCCGGGCAAGACTGTTTTTAATTAGCGAAAAATGTGGATTAAAATTTCTAATACTTTACATTATTGGCGCTGTCTGCCCCATTCGTACTCTCTGCTATCAGTATTGATAAATCGCCTACTCAATTTTAAACCGATTTTTTTCGTCTAGACTTTGCAATTATTAATTCCCATCTCTTTGCGAGTTATCTTTAGTCCAAGTCGTCGCACATACGGAGCGATCATGTATGTAACATAATATGATAACGGGAATGCCGCATTAAAACACTGTTCAACAGATTACTAAGATTACATGTGTTTTAAGGAGCGGGCGCATGGCATACCAACAGTGTGCCAAAATTTTTATAAGAGGCTTGTACCTCTCATCTTGTTTGTATTTTAGTTTCTAAATTATAAAGCAGCCAAATGCTTTAAATACCGATTTTTTTCATAAAATCCTTATTTGCATAAGTACCTACTTACGATATAACTATATTTGTCTAAATTCGATGCTCAATATTCGTACTGTGCTGACAGATTAATATTTCTTTGTATAATATTTTAAGACAAGGTTTATTGTTTTAGAAATACAAAGTGCGACCAGGAACCCTCGATTCTGGCAGGGAATATGAATTTAAGATGGCGGCATTGCTGTCACTACGCTGCCTTCGGCAAGATGTTAGTGACCTATGGATGGCATCCAACGCCGAAGGAGTGGGAGCCTTTGACGACCTAATCCTGCACATCAAGACGACAAGACACGAAAATGTTACCTACATGCTGCAACTCAAGCACCAAGACAAACCTAGGAATATACTAGAAAAGGAGTTTCTCCAACCAAAAGGCGATTTCTCACTTTCAAAGTATTTTAAGGATGTTGATAAGTTGTACGATTCTTCTTTATACAAACTGGAAGTATTGATACAAATACGTTATATAAATTTAACATTGCACATATACAACATTTGCAAATCTTAGAAGAAGAAAAGTACGCTCACATTTACTTACTTCCAAATCAAGTAAGTGCTAAGCATATCGATAAAGAAATCGAAGAAGAACTAGTAAAAGTGAGTGCCACGCTAGAACTTAGTTTTGCAAATATCAGAAACGTCTTAGATAAATACATTAAGTACATAACCGATTGGGCTAAGGGCAATTTAGGTGGTCATTATGGAATCACTAGGAAAGACATCTTAAGTAAACTGGCTGAAGTTGTACTTTCTCGGCTTGAGATAGATCTTACTCAACAACTATCTTCAAACTACACCGAAGTACAAGGAACTTGTTGGGATGAAATTGTTCGCGACCACAATGCTATCATCATAGATTCAAATAGCGACCCCGTGCTGCAATTTGTGCTTCAAGGTGTATATGATGAAATTAAAGGTTTTTGTTGTGGAACTACTATAGATAGCTTCTCAATAGAAGAGCAAAATCGGTTTTATCAAGACTATCCATCTCTTAAAGCTAGTATGCTCAAAATAGTGGGAAATACTGGTAAAATCACAGTTTTAGATGTCTACAAGTGTTTATGGATTAACAACAAGTGCCCAGTTCTTTTAAAAATAACGAAAAAGCAAGATTATGAGTGCATTGTTCATATTCTCAACATTTTGAGTTTTAAAGTCATTATTTTGAACTGCAGTACTGAAGATATATCACTGTGCTCTTCTGATATCAAACCGTTGTGCTCGTTACAAGATATGGACGAAAACCACAGGAAAACAATCCTATCACAGAAGGTAAAGCTGCAAGGAAGAGCATATGCCAAGCTGGAGGACCTCGTTGATGAAAGCATGTACAACTATATCACCTGCCGAGACGTGATTGACATTTTATCAAACACTTTTGATATTGGTTCCACTTTAAAACCTTTACCTCCTTATTTCATTGCAAGGAGTGTCCGTAGACTCTTTCTACAGCCAAAAGTTCTGAGAGAAGTAACGAATGAAATATTTCTTGTGAGTAACTATTCAGAAGAGCATTGCAATATGCTGCAAGCGGAAAATTCCGAAGTCTGCAGGCTAGAAGACACAGATAATCATAACGTCAACGGCATCAGGATAATTACGATTTATCAAAACAGCAACTTAGAGGGGGTCAACCTACGAAATTGCATGAAAGGCACGATCCATCATGTGGCTATTTACGACAAACACCACCTTGAGTGGAAGTGGTCGTCAGGTAGTACAAATAATATTAGACCATTTCTTATACACCTGGAAACATATGACAATAACATAGCACGGCACTTCAACAATCCTACCAATATAATTAGTGAAGTTGCAGGGATGGGAAAGTCTATTTTGATGGATTTCATAGCACACCAAGCACCTATGGATAAGTGGGTGTTGCGAGTCGACCTAAACAAACATCAGAGGCATTACAGGAGTCAGTATTGCAAACATAGCGAAACTAACGCTTGCAAGCATTTAAATTACTTTCACCAAGCACTTCTTGGCCAGCATCAGTCTAACACTAAGCTAACCGAGATGATTTTCCAGAAATTTGTTTACTCAAAAAACATTATCGTCTTGTTAGATGGCTTTGATGAAGTGTCAATTTCCTACAAGGATGCCGTGACAAACATTGTCACTTCTTTGCACAGAGAAAAATACCAAGTATGGCTCACCACGCGCCCACATATGTTATCCTATCTGGAAAAGAAATTTGAAACCTTTTCGATTTCTCTGAAACCCTTTAGTATAGATGACCAACAGCAATTTTTGGTTAAATACTTTAGAACTTGTAATTCGTCATTCGTATTCAAACCTGAAGTAGTTATAAATTTCTCCAAACAGCTGTTAGATGTTTCGAGGAAGAACTTGTTGGACAAGGACGCGAAATTTACCGGAATTCCTTTGCAAACCCAGCTGCTGGCGGATTTCTTTAATGAAAAATTTAAAGAGCACCTACTAAGCGGCGTTGCTGTTGATTTCAACCAACATTTTGACCTGTTGGGTCTTTACCAGCACTTCATCGACAACAAATTCAACATACTTTGCGAGAGGTTTGGGGAGGCAGCAGTCGACGCCCACACGGTATTTAAGGAGTACCAATCCCTCTTCGCCCTGAAACTTGTTTTTCGCATGGACAACTTTATAGGAAAAACTATTTACAGAAAGCTGAATGAATACCACAAGAACGAAGCGAACAAAATTCAGATCTTGCAAAGAGATGGTGTCATAATGGTAGACGAGGAACAGAATGTAGCTTGCATACACCGTACCTTCGCCGAGTATCTAGCAGCGAACTGGTTGTCCAACCACTTAAACAGCGATGATGATGAAATAAAGAAGGTTTCTCATTATTTAATTCAACAAAGATTCTCTGAAAACCACCAATTTCTGTTTAACATTTTCGATAGACTTTTAGCTAAAGAGTGTCCTCTACATATGGCAATCATCAAAGGGAACGCAGATAATGCCCTAAATATAGTAAATTCTGATCCAAGTGCTACTACTGTCGTTGACAGAGGAGGGCGATCAGTTTCTCATATTTTGGCTCTTTATGGTCTGCAATTTCCTTTGCCATTTCTAGACTATACTTACAGTAATTACTGGCCAGGACACGACTTCACTGAAGATCTTGTTAATTATGTAACTGATTATAACAATGCAGATATAATAGGGCATACCCCTTTAGATTACGCCCTTTCTAATCGTAGTTTGATTATTGCCCATAAGTTGTGCGAGAAGACAGAGAATTTCCGTATTAATGCCTACGTCAACTTGATTTATAAAAGGGATTATCTAAACTGTTGCATTTCTTTAGAATACTTTTGGCTCTTTAAAGCTCTGCTGCAGTCCTTCGTCTTTAGGGATTTGCTTCTTAAGGAAGTGAGTGTAAACACAACTATAGAACAATATCTGTACATTATCTTATGTTATCCCCCTACCCCTACAATGGTTTCGCATTTCATAGGGAAATTTAAAGACATGAGCGTATCACAATATGTCAATGATTACTCTAACTATTCTTTGGATTTCCGATATGTAATAAGTTTCGGTGCTAACCAAAATCCAGCAAATACACTATTTCCAGTCAGAGACATCAACCACACAGACATTGATCAAAATACTTGGCTCCATTATGCAGTCTTGCATTGCAAACCAAAATGGGTGGAAATACTTCTAGCCAACAACGCTGTGGTAGATGCCCAAAACAAGCATGGAAATACTCCTTTGCACCTAGCATTTATGGTCTACAACAAAACTAATATCAAACTACTATTGAATAAGGGAGCAAACGTTAATATTGCAAATAAAAATGGAGAAACAGCCCTGCACGTAGCAATACAAGTTGATAAAAGCGGAATATTATCAAGGGTCAAATTTTATGGAAATCGCGTAAGAGGGGTGTATCAGCTGTTCTCCAAAGGTGCAAAAGTAAATTTTCCAAATATCGAAGGAAAAACTCCGTTGCACGTTGCAGTTAAAAATAATAGCCAAATAGCTATGGCTAAACTTGTAAAATATGGCGCAGATATTAATTATCAAGACTGTTTTGGAAACACACCACTTCATTTAGCTTTATTAGAAAGTCATTTGAGTACAGCAGAGAAACTGGTTAGCTATGGAGCTGAAGTTAATATAAAAAATAAAAGAGGTTACGCAGCACTTCACTATGCTATGCACTATGCAGAAAATAAATTCACTTCGAAGCTTCTGTCGAAGGGAGCAGATATTAATGTACAGAATACATTTGGTGTAACCCCCTTGCATCTGGCATCCAGAGAAGGCTATGCTGAAATAATTAAAATACTTCTTGCACATGGAGCAAAAAACTTGGATAATGCTAAAGGAGAAACGGCTTTACATTACGCTACTAGAAATCGTCGCTGTAAAATTGCAACCATTCTTCTGTTGAGCGGCATAGATGTCAATAAAGAAAACGATGGTGGAAACACAGCTCTTCATATAGCACTCAACAAAGAACTGTACCTAGTTGACATGAATGTAGTGAGGTGTCTTTTAGCTCATGGTGCTAATATAAATACAGGGAATTGTAATGGCGAAACTGTCCTCCATATTGCAGCAAAATACGGCAACAGTTCTGCCATCAATGAGTTGGTGCTACTAGGTGCTCAAGTCAATAGACAAGATTGCGATGGACACACCCCCTTGCATTTGGCATTCAGGGGAGGACACAAGAGTACGGCGGAATTTCTCATTTCGAAAAAAGCTGATGTGAATATAGTGAATTGCAGAGGATTTACTGCACATGGATATGCCATATAAAACAGCTTGAGGCCAGCCCTATATCCAGAAAATTGGCATGAATATATCCCTGCAAATTTAATGGATTAAATGAATAGTTCGAATGATATTGAATGATTAGTGTATAAAACCAATCATTTTGACTTCTGCCACGACCAAATTAGTTTATTAATGTCGAACATGAGCTATATAAACCTCAACTTAGTTGGTGTTTACTCAATGTAAAACGATTGCTATTGGTGCAATCCGATTGGTTGTATGTATTACTCATACCATTACCGTAGTAAATAAAATTTGTAATGTAAAAAATGCAACTGAAGTTCTTGATGTAACGAAGTTATTTCAAATTGAGATACGTAGCTAGAAAGAAGTAGAATGGGTTAAATAAGTTACCTACTGAATAATATAGATATCTTAGTACACTTCAAATTCAAGTTTTCGTTATATAACTCTATAGAGAATTTTACGGCATATCTCTACATTTCTAGCTATGGACAATTCTAAATAAAAATATAAATATAATTTGAAGTCGCAATCTGAAAACACTTTTTTTTCTCCAGCAAAAGAAACCAATCAACCAATTATTTACGTTGGTACTTTTACCGGTTTATTCACCGGGGAAGAACAGCGAGATAGAAACCGTCTTATGGCTGATTATTATTTATGTATGCTGTGCTGAACTAATAGAATAAATAAATCTTCATCTTTTTCCTAATATAGACTGAGAGCTTGTTATTTCCACACATTGAGTGCGGTTTTATAAACCATCTTAAGCCAGGGCCGGGGTAGGTGGCTAGCCTAACCCCGTTGAATTAGGGAAGAATGCCCTCACAGGGGCATGATCACCAAAGATGTTCGTATAATGGCCGGAGAGCGTTCGGATGTTTCCAATGTACGTGTGTGGGGCTCGAACCCACTACCTGCCAATTGCTGGCGCAAGCACTCAGCCGGCCACACGCTCTCACGAATAAATAAATGAACATTGAAATGCAATCTTAAATTTAACCGTACAAATGCAAAAGTGGTAGCCACGACACATTTTCTACCATTTCTAGTAGAATTTAATTTCTTAATTGAACTAATAATCATAAGTGTATGTTGTTTATCAGAACTTTTTCACTCAAGGTAAAGCATTCTACGGAAATCTGGAAAGTTCTATGCCGGTCGAACGTAAAGGCTTTACGTTCGACTAGTTGTAAAATTAGACAAACAGCTTATATTTTGGTAAACAAAGACGAAGAGTGTCTTTTTATTTATTTATATTATATTATACCTTGTTATTGATAAAATGAAGTAGCTGTTAATCACTTATAATACATTGGTTTATTCAGAAAGAGTACACAAATATAAGTGTTGATATATAATTGTCAGTACATGACCAGTGATCACTAAATTTGTTGTATCATCCCAAGAGAGCAGAGAAGCAGGATCATCAAAAAAGGTTAATGAAAATTCTGGTATTTAACAAGTAGAACAAGCTGCTACAAATTTCGGTAATTCTGGATATTATTTGCGTAGTAACAACACTAAAAGTAGTCGTAATTCAGTTATAAAAGTATTCCCTTCTGACGTAGCCAAAGATGCCAATAACTTTGCCAATGTAGAAGTATCGCTTTCTGATATAGCGATATATGTAAATACCTTGAATCAAAATACTTATTTGAACAATTGTAACAAGTCGAAGAATGGAAGGAAGAAATTAAAATATCTTTATGAATGTAATTTTTGTGGAAAACAATATAAAAACCTTCCAAATCACATTAGTAAGGCGCATCCATCACAGCATATCGATAAAAAATGCAATGCCTTTGATACATCCTTGGACGAGGACACTAAAATAAACCTACCTCAAATAGTGGAGAATAAGGAATATGAAGAACAGATAATGAATTGGAAGAATGTATTCAGTTAGAAAAAGAGTTCCAAGATGATGTTCCCCAATTTATAATTTTCCTTGTCTGTCCTATCTACCTGGCCCCAACCAAGCATACAGCAAAAAAGTTTTATGAAGCTAGAAAAGCTGGAACTTTAGTTTCTCAAAATAGAAGCTACAAGGACTTTACTAATCCAGAACGCAATACCACAATCGATCGGAAAAGAATAACAATATAAGTACCAGGTGATACAGTATGAATTTTATAACAGAAGAAGGAAAGCTGTGCAAAAATTATTACTTGGTAACCAGAAAGGATGTCAAATTGAACTTAATGAATTATATACAAATTTTTTCAAATAGATGTTCAATCTCAAATCAATGTCGAAGAAATGTCTATGCTTCTATACCTCATTATGATCAATATAGATTAGATGATGAATATACTGCTAGCATGAGTGTAGAAGATATAAAAGAAGCTATTAAATGTATTGCTATAGACACAAAACCAGGTCCTGATAGAGTGTTAATGTGATCCATTAAACGTGACCAAATGTATCCAACTATTTCTTTAATCTATAACAGAATGATAATTCAGCAACATATACCTGAATACTTTAAAGAGGCAAGAACTATTGATTTTCAAGGGTGGACATTCTACTCTACAAAGTAATTGGAGACCGATATCAATTACCTCTGTGGTTCGTCAGCTGTTCGAGAATATGTTGGACAATTCAGAAATTATACAACTCTTAATAACAACCAGCGAGGCTTCGTCTCTTTACTAGAAACATACATTAATCCTACGAGTACTATTCTTAATACGTATTTAGTGATTGTTAAATATTTGTGTGATTAGGGTTTTTTTAACGATTTGTGATCAGTTTCAAACCACAAGCGCGAGCAGTGTTTTATACCTTTTAATGCTAGTTGTGAGGAGTATATAAAACACTATACTATATATGATCGCTTAGGAAATGTAAAAAACCCATTAGTGCCAAAATGTAAGAATCTCAAAAAGGAAAGGGGGGAATGTGGTAAAATATTTAAATTAGACAAGGAAAACAACCAGGGCCCCCGCAAGGATTATCGTCGCCCGCGTGCTGGAAATATTTTGGCGCCCTTTGAATATACAAGGTGTTATGGAAATGAGTGCAGATATTTTAACCCGTAATAGAACTCGCTAAACTGGACAACTTCTCCATTTATCACTTTTTTGAAAACGCCCTCAACACTGAGTTAAAATTCAAAACAGTTTTACTCTAAAAATGCATACCCGCCTATGGAATACTATTTTAATTTAAACGAACACAACACAAAAAACATTTCTTTGATATGCAAACCAACAAAAACTGCATAGTTACTGATAAAACTTTTAGTTCACATATGGTCAGCAACGTACCTTATCAATTGAGGTAGGTAAGTTATTGTGTTTTTTGTGCAAGAACTTTGCAGTTTTAAATAAGCCGCCTTCCCACGGCGTGTGGCTCGGCGAGCGGCGCGTGGCTCGCCAAGCCACGCGCCGCCAAGCTTGGTCGCGCCTGGACCATTCCCACGGCGCCGGCGCGCCGAACCGCGAGCACGTTAATAATATAGAGGCTCGGGCAACTTTAAACCGAGACTACCACTTCTATATGCAGCTGAAAATGGACAACCAACAGAGGCGTATTAGTGCTTGTGCCGCGTATTATATTATGATGAGTGGACAATACTTAATAAATAAAGAGTCGGAGAAAAAAAGAAGGCGCTGGTGGATGTCATCGTATAATAAAAGTAGGAAAAGGTAAGTTGATACGTTTATGTTTAATGTGTGATATTATTAATTGTGTTTTATTTTGAGTTATTTGTATTATTGGTCATTTGTTATTTACAGATATAACGCTACAGATATGCTGCATGACTTTAAAAAAGAGCATTCGGGAGCATTTATAAATTTTTGTAGAATGTCGGCAACAGATTTTGAATACCTGTTAAACAAAATTGGCCATGTAATTGGAAAATCCGATACAAATTTGCGAGAATGCATCCCTATACAAGAAAGATTTGCAGTAACTATGCGATTTATTGCTTCGGGAGACAGCTTTACAAGTTTGTCATACTTGTTTAAGTTTTCTATCCAGACAGTATCGAGATGTGTGCATGAAGTATGTACTGCTTTAATGCGTGAACTAAAAGACGAAATAAAGGTAAGAAAATATTTATTATATGAATTTGATTGAGTAAGTGATTATTCCGGGTGACGATGAGACTAGGGCCATGCTTATATCTTCTTTATTTATGAATCGATAGGGATGAAACTTCACACGGGACATAATGTCTGATTGACAGATAGATACAGTTAAAATGGATAACTTCCGGTTTCACCGGAAGCGCCACTAACCGTGATTTTTGAAATAGATCGCCTTGCCTATTTTGTTTTTTGGAATGTGCGGCTCAAATTACATACGATGGTATTGCCAAAGCTTTGTTTTCCTAAACATGGAATTATTTCTTTAAAATTTTATTTTGTATCGTAGAATGCTATGAGTGGAGAAAATTTGTTGTAATTGACTCTCATAATAATAACTACTTCATGGTGCCTACCAAGGTCCATCGTGCCATTATATAGAAAATTTAATTACTAATCTAAAGATATGCATTATGCACTAGTTTATTATTATGTAAAACTGATTTTTTTATTAACACATATTACAAATATTTTTGCTAAGCAAATTTGGCAGCACTGTCGTATGTAATTTGAGTCGTAGATTCCGGAAAACAAAATATACAGGCGATCCATTTAAAAAATCAAAGTTAATGACATTTCCGGTAAAACCGAAAGTCGGCTATTTTGACTATATCTATCTGTCCATCTGAAACTATGTTTAATATCCAGGCAAAAAGTTTCAGTCATATCCGTTGACAACCAAAGGAGATGGAGATATGGCCCTGGCCTCATTGTTAGCCAGTATATCAATACAAAAAACAACAATTTATAGGTACGAATAAGTAGTAATCTAATAAAAAATAAATGAAATTTTTCTCAGATAAAAATAAAACAAAAACCAATCTTTCAAAGCAAACTCTGGAATAAATGAATTTATCTTCATGAAAGTAAGTGTTCTATTTCTGTTTCGTTGTTTTCTGGTACTGCAGAATACTGAACGAAGTACTCCTGTGATTGTATGAGAGAAGATGGCGGCTCGATTAGTAATGGCTGTGTGAGAGGAGATGGTGGCTGCCTTAGTGATGGTTGTGCGAGAGGAGATGGTGGCTGGATTGGTAATGGTTGTGTGAGAGGAGATGGTGGCTGGCTTAGTGATGTTTGGGGATATGGAGATGATGACTGGCTTCGTGATGTGTGTGAATATTGAGATGGTGAATGGCATGGATATGATTGAGAATGAAAGGATGATGGAAATCCTATAACTGACTGATACGGTGAAGACTGGGAGAAACCTGCTGATTGACTGTAAGGCGGTTGAAACGGTGGATGTGACGCATAGAATGCAGATGGTATCCCAGAATACGCATATCTTGAGTACGATGACTGTTTGAGCCGATGCATCAAATTATTGATTTCGAACATCGCCACGTCACGTGTGTTTTCATCAAATGCTCTTAATTGTTTTGCTAGTAGTTGTGTATATAAGGTGCATTCGTCCTGCTCTGGTTGTTCTGTTAAGCTTTTCAGGACTTTATACGCTTCATCCATTCGTTTCTCCACCAGCAACATCTTGCTTTGAACCTTTCGCTTTTTTGAAGGAGTCTGTTTAAACGCGTTATGCTCTTGCGTGAGAGATTGTGAGGAGGATGCTGATGGAGTAGCTATTTCACTTGCGTTACTATTTTCCGAGTCTTCGTTGGGGGTTTCCGCTTCACTTGCGTTCGTTTCTGTTTCTTCACTATTATCACTTTCTTCTGTTTCCTAAAAAAATCGTTTAGTTCAATGATATTACAGTATGCTGAAATAGTTAGTTTCATAACAAGCGTCGAAAGTAGCAAATATCGTGCGATTGTTGATTAGGCAAACGAGGACGTAGGGTAGCGAAGCCCGAGTGGATCTAAAACACGAGCACATATATTTGCACTTTCGAGGGAGTTATGAACACTATTTTTTAGACGACTACACAAAGTAAATTCTAGTTTTAAGAATTGTTTTTATTTCTTTTACAAAATTGATTATTATATTATTATTGGTACAATTATAAAAAAATGAGAGCTTGTTGGGAAGCATAACAACGTTTACAGCGTCTGGATTATTTGACTAACTTTGTGCCGTTACGATATGACTAGTTAGTAGAATATAATCGTGCTAGTGTATGAAATTGTCAACTTTCTGTAGTAGGCTGTTGTCGCGATAATGTTACTTTCATACGTGATCGTCTAAAAATTAAATATAATTTTAGTATTACAACTTTTACCTTTTAGGTGCCTAATACAATTGAAAAATGGCTGCAAATAGCAAGAGAATTTGAAGAAATGTGGAATTTTCCTCATCGCATAGTCGCCATAGACGGCAAGCATATAGTAATCCAGTGCTCTATTAACAGTGGTTCCGAATTCTACAATTACAAGGGTACATTTAGCGTAGTGCTGATGGCTTTAGTGGACGCGAATTATTGTTTCACATTCGTCGATATAGGATGTCAGGAACGAATAAGTGATGGTGGGGTATTTAGAAATTCTTCTCTTTTTAAAAAACTGGAAGCAAACCAATTATGTCTCCCACCAGATAAGCCACTTCCACTGAAAGATGAGCCTTTGCCCTACGTATTTGTGGGCGATGATGCATTTGCGTTGAATACGAATATGATGAAACCATTCCCTGGCGTTTATGATAAAGGAAGTCCTGAAAGAGTTTTCAACTATCGGCTTTCACGTGCTCGCAGAGTGGTTGAAAACGCTTTCGGAATCATGGCCTCTGTTTTTGCGTATTTAGAAAGCCAATTTTGCTTGAACCAAATAGTGTTTGTGATATAACAAAAACCTGCGTTTTACTACATAATTTTTTAAGAAGAAGTAGAACTTCAAATACATCATATTCGCCACAAGGTTTATTTGATAGAGAGATTGAAGGAGAATTTATTCCTGGATCATGGCGCAATGACCAAAGTGATATCACTTCTCTATTGCCCCTACGAAGAGTGGCGAGGAAACCAGGACATGAAGCAAAGGAAATTAGAAAATCTTTTGCCGAATACTTTTTGTCAAATGGCGCAGTATCTTGGCAGGATACATTTTGAGAAAATAATATTATTTTACTTTTTAAGATATCATTGATACAATATTTTTGCGTATACTTTCTAACTTTTTATTTCGATACGTTTTCAGTAAGTCGATTAATTTTTGTAATATATTGTCATACTTTTATAATAGGTACATCTTAAATATAAAACTCCAGATTAGAAAAGAGAAATGTTCAAATTATTGTTTTTTCTATACCCAATTTATCTTTTTTAACGAAATAAAATATTTTTTACGCCGGCATTTAAATTTGTTTCCTTCAGTATACATTTCAGTTATTTAATTGTGGTAATGTAAATTATTATACTTGTACAGTAATAAATAATGGTTATTTAACCAACAAGTGTGTTAATGAAGGCGATTAATAATCGAAACTGTTTAAAGCACGAACGAGCGATAGCGAGTGAGTGCCTTTAATAGTTGAGATTACTAATCGCCCATTAACAAACGAGTTGATTACAAAATTTTTTCGTTGACCGCAAAATCTTTTTTTGTGGCGAAAAACTTGATTAATACAACTAACCTCCATGCAAAATATCATCAAAACGTCAAAATCACAAAAACAGTTAATTAATGAAAAAGAGTGTATTAATCAAAAACAGTGTATTAATAGATCTATTAATCCATCATTTAAAAAAAACAGTTAATTGATGAAAAAGAGTGTATTAATCAAAAACAGTGTAATAATGACGTCTAATAATCCATCCTTTTTTAGGAAAAATAATTCATTAATATTGAAATTAACTAGCGGTCAACCAAAAAATAAAAATTAATACATACTTCTGAATGGGTTGTTCTCCTAGGTTTGTATATTTCATGTAGGAATTTTGCCATTTGGTTGTATGCAAACCATTCAGGTTTAAACACATCTTTCGTACCAGTACCGGTCCTCCTACTGCTTTTAACTTTGGTTAAAAGTTTTCGGAACGTAGCCATTAAGGAGTCCCTCTTCTTTTTTAGTTCCGCTAAGGAATGCTCTCCAGAAAAAATGTTCTGAATCCTCTTCCACGCATCATGGATCTCGTTTCTGTCTTTATGGTTTTCATGACTAGGATTCCAAATTACAGCTTCCTGTTCATAGATTTCCAGAAATTCTATTACTAATTCATTTGACCACTCCATCTCTGTAAACATGTTGACGAATTTTAATAATAAGCTCAGTTTGAGTAAAAGTCATTTCTAAATTCAGCCTATTGTATAATATAACCTAACATAAACAACATCTTCTTCCAAGCGTTGCTTATGTTAGGTACGCTATATTAACAACTAATACAAATTTACGTACCTTATCAAAGATTATATTGACACAATTATTTTTATTAATTATGTGGAAAATCCTCAGTGGATACACTACGCAGACGAAATGTACAAATGCCACTCAATCAAAACCATCACATTATATTGTAGTAGTAGCCGAATCACGAACATGTTGATACAAGTTCGTACTCGTTGGAACGCTATATCACGAGCCGTAGCAGGGAATCGGGCTCCTCAAAAAACCTTTCTAAAATGATGGGATGTGGACTCGAAGATATAGTTTAAAAAATATGTACATTATCTGGAATGACCTTGCGAATCTAAATCTGAAGGGCTCCATTCTTTTTGTGATTGTAAAAAAGCAGAAAAAAATAATTTCCGAAATTTTTTTTAATACTAAAAATTTATGAATTTTATGCGTACATCGCATTTGCAAGCTTAGTTTTGAATATTTTTTAATAATTTTTAAACCATTGGAAAGATTATTCTTTCTGGATTCAGATGATGTCAAATTAATCACGAAACTATGTTTAGCAAATGCTACAGAAATTGTTTAAATAAAGCGTAACAGGAATGCGCGGTATACATTTCGGCATCGAGATATTTTGAAAACGGTTGCACATAAAGGCATACTTCCAGCATATGAAATGTATACAAAATAATGGAGAAATTTTTAATGAAAGAATTACCTCTATTGCTTTATTCGTGTAAAAAATAGGATTTATTTTTGTACATCGTTCCGTTGTTTTCCGCTGCGTGTTTTGAATTTGCCCAGCATAATAGATATCTACTAATCTACTAATAATGCAGTTCTGAGTTTTGGCACAAATATTTCTTAGTACCCTAGCAATAACCCTTTAAAAATCCCCGCCTTTAGGGTTCCGGCGTAATATCAAGGAGGCCTTGACAGTACTTTAAAAACATATTTTGTTCAGGTAAAGTACGTTTTTTCTTTCGAACATGGCAAAACATCATTAAGAAAAGTTATTCAGAATCGATAATTATCGCCCCATGAAAAATTACAGAAACATCGCGTTACTTTTATAAAACTTGTTTATTAGAAGAATTTTCAAAAGTGCTTTATCTCATATGTTGTTTTTTTTATTGAAAATATTGAAATAATATTTTGTAACCTATTAGTATAGGCCTATATGGAAAATAAAACTTAACAACTATTATTATTAAAATAAAAAACCATAAAATTTAGCTTGCAATAAAAAGTGTGTTTTATTTTTTAAGTAGGTAGTGTTAGCACAAACATGATCAATAACATTTCTTGTGAACTGGTAGTTTCCTCTTGAATTTTCTTGTGGTTATAGCTGCTTTATGAGAAAAACACTGTATTAGTTTTATATTTTTATATTTTCTCCCTTAAGTTATAATAAATAAATGATATGGGTATAATAAATCTTTGAATATGATTTTTAATTATTTGAATAAATTAAACAGCCCTAAACTAACATAGTTTTTGTAATTTTCCTGGCTATACTGTAATAATGCTTACATTTGTAATTTTAATTTACTCTCATCTCAGGGTTAGGTCGCGGAATCTAATTACAAAAAGAACGAATATGAACTTGCTGATGCTATCATTACTAATTAACTACGTTTGGCTATCAATAGTTATTTAAGCATCAAGGGAAGTAAGTAGCTTTTACCAGTCGAGAACGAGTTTGCCAGGCCGAGCGAGCGAGGGCTGGCAAAGTTTGAGACTGGTTATAGATAGTTACTTCCCGAGCATGCTTATAATATTTTTCTCCATGCCCAACAAAAATTTGAATAAAATATAAAATATTACAGTATAAACATATGTATAAATTTTTGTTTGTTTCATTATTATATATTTTTTAAAATTTACGGTTATACCCTAACCCTACTTATCTTAACAAGTTTTTAAACTTCAAATAGGTTAGGATCAGTTAAGTTCAAACCCGTTCAGATCACTTACAAAACTAAAATTACTGTAATAACACGCAATTCACTTACTTCCCTTGGGGAGTAGATACTTACTTCCCTAATGTCATAACAACCGGTAAACAACAAGTAAAATCAAATTACCTGCCATGGATATGTCAAAGTAAGTGTAACTTACTAGATGGGCATGGAGAAAAATTATTTATTTATGGTAATATTTTAAAATGAATCATTTAATTTTAAGCACTCTGTATATCGCTATTTTTCTAATAAGATTTAACAAGTGGGTTATATTTTTTAACTTATGGGAACAAATACAAAACCAAAGTGGTTTGAGAATACGTAAACAAGCTGACAATTTTAATTAATTTCTCGATGTCCGAGCAACTAACGCTGTTGCTATGCGATAACAATGGAATGTAAGTATTTTGCGTCATAAACAAAACACTTCCACCCACGCCACGAAGCGGAAGTGACGTTTTAAGGGAGGCTAACCAAGCAGATTCACAAAACTAACACTTTTAGGAGGTAATTATAACCTTTTGATGACTTCTCCTTTGAAAATAAGGCTACCTGCCTCTCGCTGGAACTTCCACGATGCTCTGGACCACTCGTTATTGTTTGCCTGCAGTTAGTAAGACTCAAATCTGCGCTGGAACCTACTTGGTAAACGGCTGATACTCTCGGACATCTCTGGAAGCGCTTCCAATGAAGTTGGGACCCCAAATCTCGAGCTCCGCTGTGGTATACTCCCGCTGCTTATTCACTCGTATAAGAACTTATAAAGCTGTCTCAACCTCCGTAGAATATGCCCAAAACACCACAGCTTCCACTGCACCACTTCGACGATTCGTATTTTACCTGCCCGGAAGCCCAATGCAAGGCAAAACTTCCACAAGTAACCCAGGAGACAATCACTCAATTAAACAACTCTTTTAATTAACTTGGGTATTTATTAATTCATAAAATAACTTGCTTCTCTGGGGCAGCGTGGCAATTTCACAACCAAAGCTTTCACAGAAGCTACCCCAATTATTTTGTTTACAGTTTACTCATTGTTACATGAATTGCCAAGCCTGCTCTGATTTTATTATGTTTTAAACAAAGATAAAGCTATTCGAAAACGTCATTTTGCAATTATTTTCATGGTCTATGCTATTTCTTAACAATTCTGAAATTCAACTACTGAACATTAATAATAATAATAATAATAATAATAATAATATTTATTTATTTTGTATTTACAAAATTTGATCAACAAATAAGTACAATAACTAAATAAACAAATGAACAATTTCCCTCACTTAAGTTCCATAAAGAAACTTGTGCGTGAGATTTAAAAACTATATATACACAACACTCCCGAGCACCCAAAATATATACATGCACCTATATATATATATATATATATATATATGCTAAGGCCGATGGGCAAAACCGGAAAGCTAAACAGAGTGCGACTTTAATCAAATATTTTATGTAATTCTTGTCTTGGATAGTTTAATAGCCATAGTTTAATTTTATTTATATACTTTTTATATGTTGTTTCATTTTTTATATGTAAAGGTAATGTATTAAAAAATTTTATGTATAAAAATTTATAACTTCTCTTACCATGTTCTTTCTTGACAGATGGAATATTGAGAATTTTATTGGTTTTATTTCTGGTAACATATATGGTTTCCTCAATTTGACTATTAGCCAAGTTTGGTTTGAAAAATAATTTTTGTAAAACTATTTTAGAAAATAACTGTCTAATATCCATGACTTCTGCTTGCGTGAAGAGTTCATCTGAATTAACTCTCCATTCTTTTCGCAGTATTATTTTTAAAATAAGTTTTTGTGCAACTTCTAAATTATAAAGTGTGGACTTATATACACCCCCCCAACCTATAACACCATACGTTAGATGCGTTTCAATTAAAGCTTTATAAATTCTTTTAAGTATAACAACTGGCAGAAATTCTCTTAACTGTTTAAAAACATAACAAAAACCACGTATTTTTTTAACTAGTACTGATATATGTGCATCCCACTTTAAATTAGAATCAATAGTGATTCCTAAATATTTAATTTCTTCTGATCTTGCTATATAAACTGAGCAGTTACATTGTTTAAGATTACAGTCTAGGTTATGTATAACTATTTTATTGTATTTTGGAAGCGAGTTTTTGTATGATGCAAAAGCAATAAATTTGCTTTTTTTGATATTTATTGTTAATAAATTACTATCCAACCATAATTTAATGTATTTTAAGTCCTCGGTTACTTTATTTTCCAGGCTAGCCCAGTCTTCAGCATCATAAACAATCACCGTATCGTCTGCGTATGATATAATTTGCCCTCTTCTATTGGCCATAAGTAGATTATTTATATATATTAAAAATAAAATTGGCCCGAGTATGGTGCCTTGTGGCACACCATTTTTAATGTTTAATGGATCACTTAGGGCCGGTTGCAGAAAGCAATGTTAAGTCTGGTGTTAGCTAACGCGACGTCAAAGTGAACAAAAACGAATCAAATCTCAAATGCTTATGGTAACTAATACATTAGTAAACAAAATTTGATGCGATTTTGTTCACTTTGACGCGACGTTAGCTAACACCAGACTTAACATTGCTTTCTGCAACCGGCCCTCAGTGTGTTACCAATTTGGACGTGTTGATTTCTATTGGTTAAATAATCCTCTAAAAGTTTATTTGCATTTCCTCTGATGCCGACCGAATCTAATTTTTCCAACAATTTTGAATGACTTACTGTGTCGAACGCTTTAGCTAAATCCAAAAAAACCGCTATGGTTGGTTTACTGTCATCAATATTGGTATAAATTAGGTGAGTTAATTTAGCTATCGCATCTTGTGTACTTAATTTGGGTCTAAAACCGAACTGATTATCTGACAGTAAATGATTTTGTACAATAAAATTTTCTAATCTAGATTTTAGGACATTTTCAAATATTTTTGCTAAATTTGATATCAAAGATATCGGACGGTAATTTTCCAAAAGCTGCTGATCGCCTCCTTTATGAAGAGGTTTAACTACTGCAGTCTTAAAGTGATCTGGACATACAGATGATTCAAAAGAAATATTTATGATTTTCATAATAGGTAATGAGATATATTCAGAAATTTCTTTTAATATAGTTGCAGTGATACCGTCTAGACCCGGAGATTTATTACTTTTCAGTTGATAAATATATTTTTTAATTTCCATAACATCAACAGGGCCAAGAAAAATAGTTTTATTGCATTTTATAAGTGCCTGATTATCCACTTCCACATTGGGTATGATTTTTTTGGCCATATTATCTGCAACGTTAATATAATATTTATTAAATTCATTAGCTAGTTGTTTGGCATCGTTGATTACTTTTTGATCAATCTTAATACTTTTTATGTTAGTAGTCTTGCGTTCTTGATTAAGAGAATTTTTAACAGTTTGCCACATTGATTTAGTATCCCCTGGGTTTTTATTAAATTGATTTTTATAATAATTACTTTTTGCCTTAGATATTAGACCGTTAATTCTATTTCTGTAAAATTTATATTGCCGTAGCGCTTCTTCATCTTGAAATTTTTTATATTTCTGAAAGAACTGATCCCGAATTGTTATAGACTTCACTAGGCCATTAGTTATCCAAGGTTTTCTATG
Organism: Agriotes lineatus; assembly: GCA_940337035.1. Classification (NCBI taxonomy): domain Eukaryota; kingdom Metazoa; phylum Arthropoda; class Insecta; order Coleoptera; family Elateridae; genus Agriotes; species Agriotes lineatus. The sequence continues at coordinate 51,017 of CALNHX010006135.1, forward strand.
AACTTCAATTTTTCTCTGCTTGACTTCCACAGTACTTAATTTTATGTAATTTGTAAGTTTGTTTACAAAATCATTTGTTATTTTATTTAAATCCCCCTGCTTGAATGTTTCACTCCAACTCTCATTAATTAAATATTCTTTAAGTTTTGTGAAATTTACTATTTTCTTAGATTTGTTTTTAGAAGTATGGCATACAACTTTTAAAGAATTGATACACAATAATATCGGAAAATGATCAGTAATTTTAGATTCCAGAATGATTGAGATTAATGCATTGAAATCAGACTTAGTTTTTATAAATATGTGGTCAATACAAGATTTTGCTGTATTTTCAATTCTGGTGTAATCGTTTATGCATGATACAAATCCACATTCATACAAAGAATTCAGATAAGAGTTTGCCATTAGTGTATCGCGTAATATGTCTATATTAATATCTCCGATTATAATTTCCTCTTGATTAACACACATTTCATGCAGGTACGATTTAAAATTTTCTAAAAAACTATCTATATTCGTAGACGGTGGTCTGTACACAACTGTTAGACAAATGTTTCGATTTTCGAATTTCAAGTGTAAACGCAAACATTTTATTACTCCAATACAAACTACTGAATGATGAAAATTTATTGAGTTTTTTATAAATACAATTACACCATCATTCTGATTAATTTCACCGTTATTATAAACAACAGTGTATCCACGAAGTATGAAATTTTCACAGTTGTATACCCTCCACGTCTCTGATAGTGCAATAATATCTAATGAAAAAGAAAATTGATTTAACCACACTTGCAATTGATCGAAATTTTTATTAAGGCTACGAATATTTGTATGACAAATTTTTAAACCTGAATTGTTATCTAACTTAATATTACAACTGTTAGCATTTTCCAAGCGTATCGAACTGATTTCCTGGACACTTATATCTTGCAAGTTCCTAGCCATATCAATAGACAAAGGTTTGAACTATGTATTACTTATAAACTTTTTACACCTTGATGTCTGACATACCTGTTACTCGTATCACAGGCGATGTATTATCTTTGCGCACAAACAACTTGCCATTTTTAAACCACACGAATTTGAACAGTTTAATATCACCCACCTTTTTATTTCTTGCTTCGTAAAATAAATTTCTGTAATACGTAGTCATGTGTTCGTTAACATAGATTGGCTGGGGTACGATGTCATTATATAACACAGATGTATTTGGTTTCCTGCTCTTAGCTTTACTCAAAAAGTCGTCACGAGTTATTCTATTGGAGAACTGCGCTACTATTGGTTTTTTGGAAAGATTAAAGGATTTTACCCGGTGTGCAGCTTGCAGATCATGTTTTTGAATTTCCGAGCCGATGCTTTTTCCCAATGTAACTATTATCTCCTGTATGTTTTCACCTGCAACTTCTGGGATCCCATTGCACATTGTGATTTCTTGCGTATTGCCTATCCTCTTCTAAATTTACAGTAATTTCCATCATTTCTTTTTCCAGTTTATTATATTTTACTTCTAAGTTCTCATATTTTTTTCCCAGTTCTTTATTTTCCGCTTGTATATCTTTCAAATTCTTTGTAAACTCATCTAACTTTGCCGAGTAGAAATCAATTGCATTTTGGAAATCATTGATTTTGTTTATTAATTCTTGATTTTCCTGCTTAACAACATTTTTAACAATTTCTGCAATTGCAGCGAGTAGCTTCGGGTTGATATCTTTTTCTTCGTCCTTTTCTTCGATGTCAGTTTGTTGGCTTTTTCCTTCCCCATCTGGTCGCTTACAGATACCGCATTTCCAAGCATTTTTTCCTTCTTCAGAAAGTTTACGCCAAGAGGTTTCTCTAATATTGGCACACACGTAGTGCATTATTCTCTTGCAACTCTTGCATGTTACAAAATCGTTTTCTGGCGGCAAATCTTCTTTACAGCTACTACACTTTTTCATTTTTATATCACTATAAAACATATATAAATAATCGTATGCGTTAGCAATCACACTCCGCACTCGTACCACGCGTCTTACTCGTTCGAGCGCTCGGAATAATATAATAAATAATATAATAATAAATATTTATTTTGCTGGTTATGTTTTTAATTACTATTAATTATTATACGAAATATAAAGGTTATAAAAATGGAAAAAGTAGGTCCGATTTTCAAATCCGTAAAGGAGTTCCTTTATCGCCGATCTTATTTAATGCAGCGTTAGAACAGTTATTTAGAAAACTGAAATGGAAAAAATTTCGTAAACAGCAAACATATTAACAACAGCACAAAAGCAGCAGTAACAATTAATAGTAAAAAACTTGAATATGCAACGGAAGCAACATATCTAGGTCAAATTATATCATTTAGAAAAGCAGAGGAGAAAAAAATCCAGCACAGGATAAGTAAAACCTGGAATAAATTCTGGTCAGTCAAGCATGTTTTCCAAGGGAGTTTATCAGCAAATATAAAAAATAAGTGTTCAATAAATTTGTAAAACCGGCTTTGAGAGACGTGGTCATTAGACGGGCATAAAATCGGCTATTAGTGACGCAAAATAAAATGCTGAGGTACATTTTAAAGTTAAAATTAAGTGATAGTGTAAAAGTCGAAGAAATAAAAAGACGTGTAGCATGCCGGGATGCATTTTGGCACAATGCACCACGTTTCGGTCAATGGAAGATATTCTAGCTCTCAGATTGGTTGTGAGCGAACGGTGGTGCATTTTGTCAATCCAAACTGAAACTTGGTACATTTTGCCCCGGCTTAGTCAGCTTTACAATTTAAAGAGTAAGACATTCAGATACATTATGCTGTATTTGAATACTCACTAAATAAACAACCGTTCGTGACAAAATAGGTATTAGAAAATACCACTTTTTTATATATTTTATGGGATAACATTGCAATTGCATATCCAAGTTGAATGCGTGGCAATATACTAAAAAATATATCCTAAAACCAAATATTATTCACTTAGGTAGATACTATAATATAGGCATATGTTTAATAAAATATTAATGACCTGCTCCATGCGATTTAGCTTTGGTTTTCTGCATATTTCTTCGTACGTTATAAGTCAATTGTCGCTTTATTTTGGTAGTATTACGTGACTCGTCGCTGGATGGTTGACGTTCGCATGGTAACCTTCTGCTCCCCCTCGTGACACCAGTTTTTCTTCTAGCTATTGCTGTAGGTGGGGCAGTAAACACGTATTGCTACTCCAGATCTTTGTCTTAATGTGCTTTGGTTCCAAAAGTATTTAAATCTGCTGGTAATTAACTGACTTGACCCAAAATTTTGATGTTTCGTTTTAAACATTGCAATTAGTTTAAAAAAAGTGCTATCATCAGCACCTTCTGTATTTTCTGTCTCTATTACATTTTCATCTACAATAAAGTTGTCATCATCATTGGTTGAGAGTTGCGATATATTACCTGCACCTTCTGCATGCAAGTCGTGCATATTCGTATTATTGTTATTGGAGTTTTTTGTTATTGGTCCATAACATTCTTTGTAGTTAGCTTTTTCGCTTAGCGCTAGTACTGCAATGTTGTATCGATCATTAGCAGTAGCTTTATTTATATAAAGAAAAGAATAAACCCCTGTTTGATGGTTGCACAAACTTCCTAGTTTTTCAATTTCACAAGAGCAATACGAATCTTAAGATCTATGTCATACAGTTCATTAGTTTTTTCGCTTGGCGCTTTAAAGCAATATTCGCCATTCTTTACTATCACTTCGTTGGAGAAATATGCAGCTTTCTTAATTTGTGCTGTAAGGAAAAGTCGATTTTTATCACAATGACCATTTGTAAAATTTCGAAACCGTCTGATGTAATATTGCTCCATAACGGTGGATGAAAAATCAATAACAGCCACAACATTGTAAGCTTTGCATCTTCTTAAAACTATATCTTTATACAATCGGACACTTCTTTTGGAAAAGTTATTCGTCTGGTTCCCATGTGTTGAGGCACCAACTTTTACGACGATTTCAGTAATCAGTTATATAATTTAACCAGTGAGCATATTTATTGGGAACTATATCAGCAAGAGCAATTTTAAACGTATTTTCTGCTGTTACCACCGATGAAGCAATTAATATAGATATTTTTAAAATATTGGTAGAGTAATGGACAATCATCTTTCAAAATTTCGTATTTTTTTTCCCAAAGCCATCTCCATACACCTTGTGTATTGTAAAAACTACATAGTAGCAGTTTGGCCTTTGCCTCTGCGTCACTATGGTGAGTTATAAATAATTTTGGCGCACCTTTTCCACCGAAGACAATATTTCCAACAACTTTTTTGACAACTAGAAATGCTGTCTGTGTCTTAGTTATTATAAAGGCAAGAATCACAGCTCGTGCGACACTAACTGTTAACATAAACGTTATTGAATTATGTTTCGCATCACCTAACTCACATCAAAACACATTAAAAATGTAGAAAAAACGTAAAGTTTGAAAAAAATTATTAGAACCATGTTTGAAAAAATCGGAAAAAAACTGAAAAAAGTGAACACCATACTTTCGGCTATGCGATTTTCTTCAAAAGCTTGCTGTCGTATCTAGATAGTACACAAAACTTATGTAGGAAGTTTCAACGCCATACCTCCTTTCATTTTTGAGATATTCTGTTCACAGACAGACAGACAGACAGACAGACACACACAGACAGACACTCAGACAGACCAATGAACAAAAACATGTTTTTTGAGTTCAGGGGACTCTAAAACGTGAAGATCTGTTGAAAATTCAATTTAGAATTTTTGGGGTCAATCCAATACTTCCTTTATCGTAAAAGGAAGTAAAAAATCCGAAATGAAATACCTTAATATGCTGATGCCTGCTTTTAGTTATTTTCGTGGTTAATTTAAAAACAATATAAACAGAAATTATTTAGCTTTCGATCCATATTGTTTTTTTTCCCTATAGGATGTATGATTTCAAGTTAAAAAGCATGCATCAGTATAATAAAAATAAAAAAATATATATCTCTGACTGCTATCTCAAAATTTGTTGAAAAAATTATATAATTACAAATAATGTATAGTCTCTCTCTTCATTCTAAAAGAGGTAGATATGAACTAACCACACATTTTAGAATACCTGTAGGAGCAACTAAATTAAAAAAAGTAGGTATACGAATGGAATTCATAAGCTATTTCTTTTTTTAAGTCGGTTAAAAACAGTCAATACATGATTTTCTAAATTTAGATACACACATGCATAAAAGACGAGTGTACTCTGGTTTCGTTCGTCATGCTATCAATCATTTGTTGAGGTTAACTTATCACATTCTTTAATGGTTTTCACTTCAGCGTAAAGAGTTTTCATGTTGTATGTCTTTAATAGAATATTTAAATGTCTCAGGCCCATTATACGGCAAAGTTTGTTGCATTATAACGAGGAAAAACTAGTAAGGAACACTACACAGAAATGAACAAATAATGCACCACGCATATAGATACAAGACAGCAGTTTTACTTGACAGCATCGCATTGGCATTTCACGCGGCGAAGAGCTCGGCAAAATGTACCACGTTTCAGTTTAGATTGCCAAAATGCACCGCTGTTTGGTCACAACCAATCAGAGAGCTAGAATATATTCCATTGACTAAAACGTGGTGCATTGTGCCAAAATGCGTCCCGGACAGACAAAACAGCGTCCCGGACAGACAAGTCTATTAGATAAAGGAGTAGATTGGTCTTCTCACCACATTCTAATCTTCATCCATCTAATCTGCTAATCTTCTTCTTTTAACATTTTACTTTTTATTCTTTTTCACCACGCCAATTTTATTTCCAATTTTACCCCTTTTATTTACCAAAAAATATTTTTTTAAATTTTTATAAAGGGGTTTATTTCTTAATTTCAAATGCTACAAATTGTATTTCATCATTTTTGTTATCAAAAATTTATTCTAATCAATAAACTATCTCCTTAGTAATATAGCTTATTTTTTACAGTCCAACACACTATTGAAGCTTTATTATGTCTATTACCGACTATGTTAAATAGTATATTTCGAAAAAGTATTTATCATTAACTTCCATTTTCATTTCAGATATTAAATTAGTTAAAGTTAAAATCCTACTGTTTCCCAATTAGCTTCACTTAATTAAATTATGAATTATATTTCCTTTCTTTTCTAAATACATCTTAATAATTTTGATATCCATTTCACATCTAAATTCATTGTTGTGGTTTTTAATACTTGCACTATATTAATTATGCGTGGCTGACATTTAAAGCAACAAGTCCAGACTTATTTGCCATAATTATTGCTTGTACAATTACAAATAAAACAAAATACTGTAGCCAGATTGTAGACGTACGTACATTTAAAGTAGATTAGAGCAGAAATTAGCACAAAGCCCTATCAAAAATGAAGAATCGGTAGAACAGCAATGGAAGACTTTACAATAGTATATTAAAATATCGTTTGTTCAAAAAAAAAACTCATTCGCAGCATGCCATGATGAAATTGAAGTTTGCCGTAACTTGAGATATACCCATTAATGCAAATGAACTACCAAGTCAGAGAGAACTAAATTACATCTTGACCTTGCATTATTTTCCTAAAAATATACAAAACACTTAACAAAAACAATTTTTATTGACCGTTATGATTATTACACGCGTTGTTGTTGTGTACATGCCATCTTATTTTCCGTTCTGCTTGACACAATTAAAGTTAATGCAGTGTAAACTTTTACCTGTGACAGTGACAGATGTTTTCATAAACAAATTGCAATCTGACATTCACCTACAGACTTAAGTTAAGACATGACTAGATTTTTTATCTTTCTTTCCAAGGCCTACCCTAAAACAGTTTTTTTTTTGGAACACACGATACAAGTTCCATAAAGCATCTATTTAAGCACGAATTTGAAATTCCGAAACGAGTAGCATAGCGGCGAGTTGAGGAACAAATCAGTGCTCGAAGGACCTTCTGCAACGAGTGTTTTATACTTGTTTTCTATTTTGCCGCTTTATACCATTTTATAAATTAAAACATTTTTTTTTTCATTTTGCGTTAAGAATAACTCCGTTGTAGCACCAAAGTTACGTGATTCCATAGCGACTTATTCTAACACTCAAATGACGTCATTTTGGTGCTAGAATGGAGTTATCTAAACGTAAAATAAAAAAAACAAATATTACAGACGCAGCGAATAAACCCGTTGGACGAACGAAGGTGAACATAAATCATCAAACCAAAACGTCTTGGTTAGCAACAGAAGTGAACAAATTGGCTACATAAAATCTAAAATATTTAAATAACAGAACACAAGAAACATGGGCTGCATACGTTAGATAAAGAAATGAGGTAAATGCGAAGATAGGAGACATCAAACAGCAATACTGGGAAAATACTCAAAACAAATAGAATACGGGGCACAGAAGAAGATATGAGCTACGTACACAAGAAATAAAACAAAGATCAAAGATACTGCTCGAACAAATAAAATTAGTCTTCAAGAGTGAACAGATGGTATTAGCAAGAGGAGCAACAAGCTTCGCAGAGGAATAGGTCAACGACTGATGTCATAGTTATATTAAGGTGGAGTATCGAATAGGTTGTTAAATTCAGGACACCAGTATTTTTTATCTTTGTAGATCTAACTAAAGCGTACGACAGTAAAGTTGGAAGATGTAATAGAAATCCCTAAATACCAAAAGGCACCGAGTCAATTAATAAACTTTGTTAGAGATTTAAACTCAGGCGGTAAACAAGGATAAAAGTAGGACAGTAACTAATTCAAGAAGTTTCCATAAATACTGGCACTAGACAAGGAAACTCGTTAATCCCATTTCTCTTCAACTTAATCATGAACAGAATAATATCGGAGCCGCCTGAAGACGTATGATCTAACGATTTAATCTACCAGAAAAAATTAAATAACATGGTTAATGCACATAAAACAAAAAGTATGATAATAGCCAAAAAACATGTTAGAAGTAAGCTGGAAATGGTTGAAAAGATAATAGAGCAGGTTATGTTAAATATCCAGTGATAAACGAGTTAATCAAGAATTGAGACGCCAAGCAATCAAGGCGTCAACAATAGCAGTATGCGTAAAAAACGTAATACACAGCAACAAAAACATTGCTGCAAGATTCGAATATACAACACAGTAGTCCGGTCGGGAATGACATGCGGTGGAGAACAAAGCAGACACGCTTATAACCATGCAATTATTAAGAACAATGGAAATGAGAGTCATTAGAAACATATATGATAAGACACTGCATGATAGGATTACAAGCGAAAAATTTAGAAAAAGTTGCAATATACAGGAAGTAACAAACTGGGTGAGAGAAAGAAGCAGACAATAGAATAGGCAGGCAAACCAAATGGTGATGATAACCAAAAGAGCAAAAAAGGCCATGTCAAGAGAAAGAAAAGTTTAGGGAAACCCCCCAAAGAGGTGTAAGCCCCATAGTCTTTGTTCTAGTTTAGTGAAGAAGATATTTATACAGTGAAAGCAGAGAAGAATTACAAGAAATGGTAGAGATAGAGAGGTAGAGATCTAGGAAAACCGTAAACAAAAGTAAATACATGACCAACGACAAAGTAGAACAAAACCATAATTTAAGTCTTGTGATGGGGAGTCATCAACAAGTAGAAGATCCGTAATTTCATTTACAGTATTTTGCCTTTGAGTTTGTAAAAAAACCCTTATAGTCCAATTTTTATCAGAGCCTGATAATTTTTCACATGTGGCCGCCATATTGAATCCGCTATTTTTTACTGTAATTTTAAGTTTATATATGTAATCAGCGACCAAAATTCTCCCTGAGTCTAAGTTTATCGGACAGCTCGCAACACTAGATATTCAGAATCAGCGTACTCAAATCTATATGTTCACCAATTTTACACCCTTTTACAGATTGTTACTTCTCTCGTCTGATTGACGAAGAAAGTATTGTAATAACGAAAAAATCAACTTCCGAGATTTCTTCAGAGCTTCACGTTTCAGGGATGTCGAATAACATGTTTTCTCAATTCCGTTTGTCTGTTTGTCTGTCTGTTGTCGGTATAACTCAAAAAATATTTGTCGGAGGAAGACAATAGTTTGCATACACACTATATACATACTTGTAATGAAACCGGAAAAATTTCAGACAAATATATACAGGGTGAGCACATTAAAAAATATATCTTGTTTATTTTTCATTTAACTTAGTAATAGATACAAGTAATAATTTGTAAATAGTATAGGCTTTATTCTTACCAAAAATGGATGCCAATAGATATAGAATAACTACAAAAACGAGGCACAAATTAGCGCGTTACTAAATACAGCTACGACGCAGGAATTCGAAAAGTCGGTGCTTCGTGGTGCAGGTAGAAATTGCTCCGCGCCTCACAATATCCCACAAAACGTTCGGGCTGCACACTCGGTTCGCCCGCCGTTCGAATTCGACCACCGGTTACGTTTTTTTTTTATTTGAAAATGTATTTAATTTGTTAGAAACGTAAAGATATTTTTACTCCTAACTTAATTTTATGTTTAAAATTATTTATTGTCACAATGTCGACGTGGGAAGTTCTGGGTAAAGCCTTTTACAGATTTTTTTGTTTCGCATTGACCTTTGAGAGACTCTTATTATTTTTTTCAGATCTCTGAGGTGAAGAAAAGTGTACTTTGAACATGGATAGTGACAACAAGGATTAACAGATACTTAAAAAAAATTACATGCAGACGGGTACTGAAAGTCAAGCAAAATACTCAAATATTAGAAAGGACAGAGAAGATGTAAATGCAATCAGCAAAAAGTTCCAGAAGAGATTTTAGAAGCAGAAGCGATAATATTGTTGAAATGACAACACACAGCTAGTGAATCGTTCCTGGATTTCTGGGAAACCCTACTAAAATCTGATTCGTAATCGACATTTTATCTTAGAGCTTGCAAAATCTGTTGAAGAATAAAACTATTTATTAATAACATATTGTCGGAAATGCAAAAGTATTTTCACCATAAAATCAAAGTTGGGAGCCATTAAGGAAAAACCATTGGAAGAAGAAATGCCACAAAGTAAACCAAGCACTTCTCGGCCATTCACATCATCGCATCGTAGAGTTTGCCTTTACTCCCAAATATGTGTATATTTTCTAGCAAACTGAATAATTACAAGCAATGAAGCAAAACCTATAAAAATATTGCGAAGTGAATTGACCAACGAACCTGTACTACAGTAAAAGAACACTCCGAGTCAAAACAATGATACAAAAATGAACGGTCTTGCATTTGCAAATGATTTAGTCGCAGCATAAGAGAGATATCGTTGTTCTTGTTACTATAAATTGCATCATAAATATATACAGGGTGTTTCATAACGTACGGAGGAGACTGAAAGGGAAGCTAAAGGGGACCAAAATTAAGTTACTTGAAAATTAATTTCCACTTACTGAATAGCGCTGGCCTTAATGAGGAGAAATTAAAAGAATATCATTGCGTTTCCATTTCGACACTTCTTACACCACCTGATAATTTGCTGTTAAGGTAGTTTAATTTTAAATTATACAGAAAAACAGACAGTAAAAATAAAATATCTTTTTAAATAAAGAAAACGTGATTTTATAAATTACAATTTTATTATTAAATAAGCTACAAACAATTCACCATAACAAAAACATTTACGTTAGGTTCGAAATGTTGACTCTGCATTACAACGTATATTTGCGCTCGACGAATCCAGTTTTTCTTGGTATAACTGCTCTGTTGCAGCGTTGATACGACGACACAATTCGTCGATTGTAAGTCCCTATTAAGGTGTAGTTCAAAATACTAATCCATATATTCAAACTAAAACGCTGCTGAAAGCTACTCTGGCGAATCGCGTGCGGATTTTGATCAACCGATTTGTGAGAATTGTGGAAATTGAGAACACCATTCTTAGTAAAACAGCATTCATCTGTCACCAGTACGTGTATTTGAAATTCTGCTTTCTTATTAGTGCGACTTAGCAGCCATTCCCAAAATTGCTGCCGCAGCAGATAATCCATAGGAGTCAGTGCTTGCACCTTTTACAGGTTATAATGGTACAAACCATTGCTGCTCAATACGCGTCAAACAAAAGATGGAAAAAGTCAACTTGGTTGGAAATTTGGTTTGTACTTGTAATTGGATCAGAATCAACCATTTCTAAAACTTCTTCCTACACATTCACCCCATGTTGAGGTCTGCCGCCACCATACCTAGATTAGGTTGTAAATTTCCAGTCTCTCTTCCGCGTTATACTACACGAAAAAAGTATTTTCGTAAGGCACTTGACGATCTGGAAATCTTTCCGAATACATACGTCTCGCACGTGCAGCGTTTTCTTCAGAAGCTCCATACATAATAATTATATCTACATATTCTTCGTTACTGTAGTTAGCTATTTTAGTCGAATTAAACACTCATTATTAAATAGTCAGCGGTTCTCTATCAGTGAACACCAATTTTTAAGCATTTAAAAGAAAAATTAAATAGCCATAATTTTTATGTTATCTAATTTTTATGAATTTTTTAACTCAACATTATTTAGTTAACCCTCTAATATCCCCTGCTCGAACTTTATTTTGGTTCCCTCTAGCTACCCTTTCAGTCTCCTGAAAAATACCCTTTATACATTGGAAGAGGGTGAAGACAGTTTTTACTCAAATATTGAAGAAGTTCTGACTATCACTTGTTTGCTAACCATTGCATGTGTCGTTTATTTCACTAATATAACAAACCACTATGTTAAGAGTACGATGGGTCATCGAATTGATGATGATAAAGTAAAATCTAACACAAAAACGGTCATACGGAGGAAAATTACAGGTTTTAGATTCAATTTTGCCATTAGTGAGTCTTTATCCACAGAACAACTTGTAAGACAGTAAAGAAAAAGTAATTTAAAGAAACTCAAACGCTGTACTTCAAATAAGAATCTAACAATAGCAGCCTTAAAACTCTACAAAGATATCTACTCAAGAAGTCAAGTCATGGCCACCAAGTATTGAGGAAATTAAAGACTTTGATTCTCAAACTCCAGAACCAGTGATACATTTCTTCAGATATTACTCCGGTATGGTGGAGAAAAACATCCAATGTAACCTCCAGAGTCTCGCAATACATTTGGACATTTGGGCAAGATTGTATACATGTTGTTATTAATAGTAGAGTGAAAACCCAAAAACATATTCTTCTATTAGTCGGGAATCAGGATCCTCAAAAAACATTTCTATAATGATGGGGTATGCACTTGAAGATATAGTTTTTTTTTAAATTACACTATCTGGAGTGACATCGCCTATCTAAATGTGGAGGGCTCCATTCTTTTTGCGATTGCAAAAAAGCAAAAAAAATATTTTTCGGCATTTTTTTAATTACTAATAAGTTATGAATTTTATGCGTACATCGCATTTGCAAGCTTAGTTTTTAATATTTCGCAATGATTTCTAAACCAGTAGAAAGATTATTCTTTCTGGATTCAGATGATATTAAATTAATCACGAAATTATTATTAACAAATGCAGAAATTGTTTAAACAAAGCATAACGGGAATGCTCGGTTTATATCAGTATCGAAGTATTTTGAAAAATATTGCACATAAAGGTATACTTCTAGCGTATGAAATGTATAGAAACGAATGGAGACATTTCTAGTGAAAGAATTATCTCTATTGCTTTATTGTTGTAAAAAATACGATTTATTTTTGTACATCGTTACGTTGTTTTCCGCTGCATGTTTTGTGTTAGCCCAGGCATAATAGATATCTACCTCAAAAAGTATAATTAATATAGTCGAGAGATTTGGCACAAATATTCTTTAGTACCCTAGGAGTAACCCTTTAAAAATCCCGGCCTCTAGGGTGCCGGCGTCATATCAAGGAGGTGTTGGTAATAGTTTAAAAGCATCTTTTGTTCAGGTAAAATACCTTTTCTGTTTCCAATATGACAAAAAATCATTAAGAAAAGTTATTCAGAATCTAGAATTATGGCCCCATGCAAAAATTCAGAAACATCAAGTTACTTTTATATAACCTTGTTTATTAGAAGAACTTGCAAAAGTGCTTCATCTCATGTGTTAATGTTTTTTTCTATTAAAAAGGTTGAAATAATATTTTGTAACCTATTAGATTCGGCCTATATGGAAAATAAAACTTAACAATTATTATTATGAAAAAGAAACCAAAAAATTATGCTTGCAATAAAAATGTATTATTTTTGAAGTAGGTAGCGTTAGCACAAAAATGATCAATAACATTTTTGTGAACTGGTAACTTCTTACGAAAGCTATAGCTTCAATTTTTAATTTCTTTTTATTTTCTTGTGCTTATAGCTGCTTTATGAGGAAAACACTACATTATTTTTATATTTTTATATGTTCGCCCTTAAGTTATAATAAATAGATGAAGAACATGAAGTACTTACTTTTATGGTTATGTTTTTGTTCGCAAATATATTCATCTTTAATTTTCTGTTTTTAGTGATTACAAATAATGACATTATTTACTTGTTAATAATAAATAAATAAACATAATAAAAAAAAATATATGTATAAATTCAATAGCGTCAATAAAAATGGAAAAAGTACGTCCGATTTTCAAATCTGGAAAGGATTTCGGCAAAGAGATCCTTTATCGCCCATCTTATTTAATGGAACGTTAGAACAAGTACCTATTTAGAAAACTGAAATAGAAAAATTCCGGAATTAACGTAAACGGCTAGTAGATGTCAGATTATATTTTTTAGAAATGCAGAGGAGAAAGAAATCCAGCACAAGATAAGTAAAGTGTAAATGTGTAATACCGGCTTTGACATATCGTGTACAGACGTGGTCAGTACCTAAATGGGCAAAAAATCGGCTATTAGTGACGCAAAATAAAATGCTGAGGTGCATTCTAAAGTTAAACAAATCTGGTGTGATATACGCACACAACTTCCTTTTACAGTGATCTTATAATTAACCAAAAATTTGATTTTTAATTTTTAAACATTTGTCAAAAATTTTCAAAAATTACAAATTCTGCAAAAACGGTACAAAATAGAGCGTTAGTTGAAGAGACAAATTTTCTCTACAATTTTAAGCTGAATGCAAAAATGTAATAATATATCGGGTGTTCTATTTACAATAGGAGTTAATAAAAAAATAGAAAAAAAAACAAAAGAAACCCATTTTAGAAGTATTCAACTGGAAAATTACCTATCTCACATCAATACACATTCAAAATGTAATAAAAATGTAGAGTTTGAAAAAAATCGTTAGAGCCGTTTTTGAAACAATCGAAAATCTGAAAAATCACAAGAGTAAACACCGACTTCCGGTTATGCGATTTTCTTCAAAAGCTTGCTGTCGCATCTACATAGTACACAAAACTTATATATGAAATTTCAACGCCATACCTTATTTCATTTTGAGATATTCTGTTCACAGGCACACAGACAGACCAATGAAAAAAAATATGTTTTTTGGGTTCAGGGGACTCTAAAACGTGAAGATCTGTTGAAAACTCAATTTCGAATTTTTGGGGTGAATCCAATATGTACTTCCTTTATTGTAAAAGGAAGTAATTAAGTGATCGTGTAAAATTCGAAAAAATAGAAAGCCGTGTAGGATGCCGTGCTAAAGTGGTGGTAAAAAGTTCAAATGGAACTGGGCTGGTCATCTTACCAGGATGGCGAAAAGATGGACAAGATCAACGACGAAATGGTCTCCAGCATTAGCGATAAGAAAAAGAGGAAGACCTAAAACCAGATGGAAGGATAATATCAAGAAATTGGCAGGACCACAATGGATGAAGCCAGCACAAGACAGACCGAAATAGACAAAAATTGGGGAGGCCTTTGCCCGAACGCGGGATGATTACAGACTATTATTATTATTTATATTAATCTTTAAATTTCTGATTTTTAGTAACCGCAAATGACATTATTCGCGTATAACCAATCAGCGTAATATAATTATGAGTAGGTATAATACGTACAATTGATTTGCAAGCACAGTATATTCGTATCGCGGTGCAAATCAGTGATCGGCAGGCGTATCGCGCCTGAAATTCAAAACATGCAGGGGAAAATATCGTAGTTTTTACAACAATAAAGCAATAGAGATAATTCTTTCACTAAACGTTTATCCATTCTCTTCTATACATTTCATAAGCTGGAAGTATGCCTTTATGTGCAATCGTTTTCAAAATATCTCGATGCTGAAATATATACCGCGCATTTCCATTACGCTTTGTTTAAACAATTTCTGTAGCATTTGTAATAACTTCGTGATTAATTTGACATCATCTGAATCCAGAAAGAATAATCTTTCCACTGCAATCGCAAAAAGAATGCGACCCTCCACATTTAGATCCGCAAGGTCATTTCAGATAGTGCACATTTTTTGAAAACTATATCTTCGAGTGCAAACCCTATGATCGAATTTATGGTCCCTGATTTCTGGCTACTATCATTTGCTTTGAATAGTCAGTCTGGTTGTGTATAGTTATATTTATACCCATTCGGAGTCACATGATAATCTAGTGACTTTACGTACGTCGATGCAATTTTAGGGTAATAAATGACATTTCGTTTTTTAGGTTATCACGGCATCTGCCAATTTCTAAAGCAAGGTTGCTACGGGTTTTTCTCTTATATGAGATTAAACTGATTTTACGTAATAAAGAAAACATAATGTGTTGTAAAATGTAAATATAATAAAGATATGTTGGCTACTACATTATAAACACCTGCTGCGTATAGTAAATTTTACGTCAATTTGTCAATTTCTGTTTATCCATATTCTGTTGTCTTCCTCCTAAATGCAATATGAACAAACTACATAACCTTATTCAGGTTTGAAACAAGAACAATTACTTAAAATATTAAATGTTTACCGGAACTTGACTCAATCGGTAGTTGTTATTTATACAAAAATTAACACATAAGTCTTCTATTCGCAGACTTTCATTTCAACACTGGGAATTATAAAACATAACCTAACAAATCATTCCAAATATTTCAAGTAAATAATGTCGCACTGTATTGCGTCTTTCTTTAATTTATAAATTGTGCTTTCCGAGACATTTAACGCAGGAGAAGCATGACGAACAACGTTGGAAGGTGAAACTGTTGGTTTTAATATTGTCGTACTCTGCATCAAAATTAATTGTTGTGACTGCTCGTTATACCACATGTCCGACGGTTTCCTTTTATTTTCAGTTTTCTGCTCAACTAAGTTAGGTTTTATTACCCTTATCTCAATAACTTACAGGAAAAATATAATCTGACAGATTATAAATGTAAAATTTTAAAATTAATTTTTGCAATCGAAATGCTTCTTTTCGAATTTCCTCCATTTCATTTATTTTACTAAAAATGAACAGTGACAGACAAAAATCACGTGACTCCGAATGGGCATAATTTTGACTATACTAGAGTGACAATCTACTTCTAATTAAAATAACACCACCTTCATTTAATCACAAATAACATCCTGCAAAATGTTAGTGCATATAATTTATGTACCATTTTATGCTCCACAGTATGATTTTAGTTAATTTTTTCAACGAGAGGAACCGTTTAAGAGATAATTGCAAAAAAAGCTAAAGTAGACTCGTATGGCGACCATTTGCTAATATTCTTACATATCATTAAGTCCGCAGAGATGAACCCAAAATCCCAATTTTTGGGTCCTGGCTCAACGACTAATACCTAACCAGAGTCATTTGTCAATGAAAGAAATTAATAACCGCAACCCGCCAACTATTGTGGCAAGCTTATTTTTGGAATGACATCTTTTGGGCATAACAATATGATATTAACCTGCTTATGGTAGACTGAAATTTAAAAGAAAAAGTAATTTCTCTAGGGTTATCGATTTGGAAAAAGCTTGAATCAATCTTCACACTTCTAAAAGTAATACGAATATTTTTTCCATTAACTCTTATGCACATATGCATATCAGTAAAGGAAGTATCATCAACCTGTCAAATCTTATTAACATTTGGTCTAAGATACAGGGTGTTTAAAAATACGTTCGAATATTTTACCCACTTATAGATCTCATCAATACAAACAAAAAAGTCCTAATAAACATGGGTCCGAAAATGCTTCGTTTCGGAGATACAGAGTTTTAAAGTTTTCAAAAAAAAAAAACCCGGTTGCCCCTGGAATAAATAATTTAAATCTAAGTGTGCCAAAACATGATGATTAATACCACCAGTAAATCTTCAAAGTTTCACTAAAATCAATTAAAGGGTTTTGATATATTGAAGCATTTTAGTTTTTGTCTTACCAGGTTCAGAGATGTGCAAAAATATGGGGTTTAATTTTTTTCTTGAAAACGGAGCGAGATCTGAAAAAATCTCAGGTGACAAAAAAGTTGCATTTTTACTCGCTTTATCAAAAAATATATAAAAATTGCAAAATATCTCTTGGGTGTTATTTTTTCTGTGAAAAAACCTAATCGCTATGCCCCTTGAGCATGGCCATGGAATTACTACATCAACTGTAATAGGCCCAAAAGATACCTGATAAAGTTATAAATAAACTGTGAAAATTCCATTAAAATCGCTCAAAGCGTTTTTAGAAAAAAAAACTTTAACACCCTGTATCTCGGAAACGAAGCTTTTCTGGACCCATGTTTATTAGTAAATTTTTGTTTGTATTGATGAGATCTATAAGTAGGTAAAATATCCGAACGTATTTTTATAAACACCCTGTATAAGCGCACGTTTAAAAAATGTTGAAATTTGCAATAAAGTGGATTTACGCCTAAGTGAAAAAATACAGCTGTAATTCTAAGCATTAGAGTAATAAAATACTGATTATCAGAACGTTAATAAATTTGACGTTCACTATCATAGTTTTAACTGGCAAAAGCTGAATCCATGTCGCATTTGCCATTATAAGAAAATGTTTGTTTACAAGAGTCTTTCGAAAGTAGAGTAACGAGCTGTAGACGTATCTCCGGAAAATGCACTATCAAACTCGAGAAAATAATAAATATTACAATTTCTCCAACAGACAATTGCAAAGAGCGCACAAATCGTGACAGCCAGGTAGCCCTTTCCAGATTATTTAATGACACCAGGCGGAAACGTCGAGCAATAATTATTAATAATGCGACGTTCCTTAATTACTATCATTTTTGGAAATAAAAATCGGAAACGACTTTCTTGCACTATATAAAGCACTTGGGGTGTGCTTGCAATCACCAGTAGCTACTGAATCTTCAACAACAATCTCACAATGCATCGCTTATTGACAGTAAGTACCTCAGATATATTACTAATACATTTCTAAAATTGTTGACTATTTGAAGTTATCAACGCTCCTCTGCGGAACCGTCCTTGGAAATCCTGCGACCAAACGGGGCATCTTCGACGAGGGCTTCGGTCAAGCAGCAGTCCATGCGGTTCAGGCGTTCGACGGCTTCTCCGGCGGGTTCGAGGCCTTCCCCTCGGCGCCACCGGCAGAAGCTTTGGTCCTCAAGCAGCTCTACTTCCCCATCCCGTCTCCTGCAGAAATAGCTTCAGCTGTGGCAGCTGCCAAAGAGGCCTCGGCGAGCGTGATGGACGCGCAAGAGCGCGTCCATGCTGCCAAGGAGGACGTGCTGGCGCAGCAGAAGATTGCCAGCCACAAGGAGGCTCAAGCGGCCTTGGCCCTTCAGCAAACGGAAGCTGCTGCTGCTGTGCAGAGGCAACAAGCGAGCGCTGCAGCAAATGCCGTCGTGGCCGCCCAGCAGCGGCTGGCTCAAGCCAAGTCCGAGGTCGCCGAGCACCAGAGGATCGCCTCTGAGAAGGAGGCGGCCGCCGCCACTGCCATTCATCGGTCGGCCAACGCGGCTGCGGCGCAGATACGAAAAACAGGTATGGTTTTTTTTTGTAACACTTGAATTCTTGTATACAGAGTTAGTCAATTTCGAGGCTCACAGTTAGGTTTTAGAAAATGTAATAGATACACAAGGCCCATTAAAATGGAGTAAAGTCACAAATTCTCATACCTACTGAATCCATTCATCCATCTATTCAGGCTTTACATCTCCAAGGAGATTTAACTCCTCAATCCGTTTCTTGGGGTGGATTAATTCCTTTTTTCGTATTTACGTTGTTCCTATAGCATTGCGTGTGTCTTTGCATTGTTTACTACTGTTTTTCTCTAATTCGTTTCATTTAGTAGTCCCCATCTTTCTCAGATCATCTAGCATCTCATCTAGCCATCGCAGTTTTGATCTCTTTCTAAATCTGTCCGCCATTGGTCTCCATTTCAATATCGATTTTATTTCGTCGTTTTATTTGCTCCTTGCTACATATCCCAACCACTCTATCCTTTGTGCTTTTATATACTTTATATACATTATATGTTTTTCTGTATTGGTTCTCGTTCACGTTCACTGGCCCTATGACAGTTCCCATTATATTCCTCAGGCTTCTGCCTTAATTATTCTTATTCTTGTTTTGTGAAACATATTGACTCTGTGGCGTAAAGAATAACCGGTTTAACTAATGTTTTGTAGATAAGTATTTTTATTTTCTTTTTACTCACTTTACTGCTTTTTAAAACGTCATTTTTTGAATAGTATGCTCTTAGCCCAGTTTCTACTTTTCCACTTAGTTCTCGGTTTTCCTTTATTTTTTGCCCTTTCTATTGGTACTCCTAAATAGTTAAAATTATTTACGTTGTCAATTCCTATGTTTTCTTTTGGTTTGTATTCTCTTCTGTAGTGTTTAAAATATTTCGTCTTTGTTTCGTTTGTCTTTAGTCCTATTTTATTTTCCTCCGTGTTTAATTCTTTAAAAACTGTTTGTATCTTACTTTCGAACTTATCAACACCAAGTCATCAGCGTATGCGACCATGATGCTTTCCTTATAGTTCATTCTTGTTTATTACACCATATAGTCATATATTAAATAGATTCGCTGATAACGAATCTTTCCGTCTTATACCTTTGTTCACTATGAAACTATCCGTGTCCCCTTCTATGGTTCTAACTCTAGCTCTTGTTTTGACTAATCTCGTTGTTTTTGAAAGATCTCACTGTCATGCTGTATTTGTATGATCTTATGATCGTGGCTCTTTTCCATAATTTGTTTTTTATCCTACACTGTATGAAAATCCGCTTTTCGCATCTCTACAGACCCGCGAAAGTATACGTTTGCACGGCTAGCCGCGAAAATGTTACTTTTCGCGGCTAGGCGCGAAAATAAATCAAGGAGGCCGTTTACTATTGTTTACTGGTAGTTCGTCAGTTGTTGTTTGTTTCTTATTGTCAAATTTAATACGTGCAGCTGACTAATTTTTCCGTTATTATTCTAAACTACGTGTTAATTACTGTTGTTACGAGCTACGTAATTATGAACGTCAATATATTTTTGTTGTGTAAGAAAAAATACTGTGGGAACCACGGCGCGGCGGGAAAATGATTTTCTGGGCCTCAAGAAGTGGTCATATCCATATCTTCGTCTAGGTACACAAATTACTATTATAATGTGCATTGTATCTATTGTTGATTTTCCACTCCTCGTAGTTGCCTAATATTTCAACTATAAATCTCTTTAGTCTTCTTTGGATTAGAGTCGGTAAAATTTTATATACTGTATTTAGCAGAGTTATTCCTCTGTAAATGTTACACTTGTCTTTATTTCCTTTGTTATCTATTTGTATTATTTTATCCTCATTCCATTCATCAGTTAACTTTTTATTTTGCCACGATTCCTTTACTAACTCATACATTTTCGTCGTAATTTGTTCTTCACTGCATTTTATTATTTGCCCCTGTATTCCATCATTCCCTGATGATTTTTCATTTTTGTGCTTTCCTATAATTGCCCTAATTTCTTCATGTGTAAATTCGAGTGTGAAGTTTTCTCATCTATTCTCTTGCTCTGTTTCTTTGTCTGATTCTGCTTTGTAATCATTCTCTATTTCGTTCAATAGGTTTAGAATATGTTCGTTTCATATTTCTTTGACTTTTCTTTCATCAGTATGTAGCTGATCATTTTTATCATTTGTTTCTCTATTTCTAATTTTCTTGTTTCCTCTTTACCATTTATTTTTCCTGTTTTGCATATATTATTTGCTTTTTTTCTCCTTTCTTCATAGCTTCGTCTGTCCTGTGCATTATTAATTATCTGCAGTCATTTTATTCTTGTATATTTTTTTCTGTTTTACTGCCTGTTCGTTTCGTATGTTTTTTATATTACTGCAATTGGCTTCTATGTCTACTCCCGTACCTTCTTTTCTTATTTTCTTCTCGATTTCATTTCTGTAGCTTCGTTTCATTTCTTCTTCTTTCCAGTTTTTTTGCCGCTTATCTTCTGTTCTTCTTTGACCTAGTCTTATCTTTAACTACTAACAATTAATAAATGCTTATAATACTTATTGCAAATTGCAGCTTTTGACGTCAAATTTTTATTGAATCAGGTAACATACAAAAAATATCTTTAAGTACGATTAAAATTGGTGGTGTAAATTGAAGCTTTCATTTATTTTCCGATAAAACAATCACGATTTACTATAAAAGATCTTACATATCTCTGTTACATATAACACCCTGTTTTTATTACAGATGTAAATAGAGATTCAATTTTCCTATATTTTGACATAAGATGTTATAAGTTATTCTAAGGAGAATTTGAAGTATTACGCTTTTAATAAAATTCACAAGACCTGCCTACCTAGCTCGTGGTTTAGAACCATACCTGCTAGTTGGCATTTTTCTGGAAAGTTCTCCCGAAGATTTCTACTGATATGAGAAGTACACCGTCTAATTGCAGCCATATTTTTGTAATTAATTCTGGAAGGTTCTGATTAAACCTGAAAACATCATTCCTTATAAACTTTAAAAACCCAGCTCCAGTCACACGACCATTAAAAATGGGGGCTGATAACAAAGTTATGTACAATCGCACCCCAAACATTTGTCAGTAAACAGCACAAATTACAGATAATCTTTATTTTCAGCCATCGCCCTATGACAAAAAGCCACTTTTGATCAGTCATCTGTTAATTATGCGTATAATCGAACAAGGTATTAGTAAAATTGATTTGTTTTGAAGCATTTAGATACCGAAGATTTTTTTATTTTCAAATTGCTACCCTTTGCTATTACTTCTTGGTGGTTTTTATGATGTTTTTGGATACTTCACTCAACTAGAAATAGAAAATGTTAACATCATCACCTGAAGATGTGATTTTCACGAGACGTAAAATTAAAGAAACCGTATCTCCTCATTGGGTTGTTTTGGATGAAAGTTAGTTATCTAATTTAAAAAAGGAAGTCAAGTAACTGTCTGTTCAAATAGGGAACACCAAGCTTGGTTAATTATGAAGTTCCAAAAACTAACTTTTGCTTTCTTCGTTCATGACGGAAATAGATTTTTATCGAAAAGTTCATATTAATATTTTTTACTTTTTGAGTGTGACAAAATACCCAAAAAAATAGTCGATGTATTTGTCTATTTTTATAGTTTCCTGCATCAATTATCAACTGTTCGGTTTTCAGTTTCTTATTTTTGTGGTTCCATAATTTTCTTTATATGCAGATTTATACCTAAATCAGCTTTTTCTGATTTTATCTTTACTTCTTTTAGTATTTTTATTGCCCCGTGGTACTTACCTCATAATATGAATCTGCGAATAGTATGTTTTAATATCACATCCGTTTATATTGATATCGCGTTTATCTCGAGTTTTCAAATATCTCGTCGAGTGCTTTTGATTAAATTCTCAAGAGGTGTCATGTTGTCACAGTTTTTCTAATGAATTGTTGATAGTCGACTGTGTTGTAATATTTCTCGAAACTTGTTTGCTCTAGTTGCTGGTAAAAGATCGAATATACTTGCTAATTTATTAGTTTTAATTTAGATAATTTATAAAACTGGTATAACAAACCCGTTGGTAAATAATCTATATCTAATCTATGTTTCGTCCATTTTCATAAAATAAAATACCGAACCATTTTATTCAAATGCGATATTCAGTGAGCAAGTCTTCGTCTATGAAAATGTGAGCGGATGGTCCAGCGAGCAAATGCTCGTCTCTCAGGCGTCCGACCGGGTTCGAATCCCGGCAGACGGCAGAAGGATTTTAAAATCGTAAGCTCCCCGGCTACCACGCTAACACATGCGGTGGTCGTTAACTCCTAAACAAGGAAAATCTTCCTCACTTTCGACGGGCAAGGCTAGTCACCTACCCGGCCTAAGTGCAAAGTGGGCTCCTAGAACCACTTAGTAGTTAAAACAAGCTACTGGCCTACAGTAAGAGGAAGAAGAAATTCAATGAAGGTCTATCAACGAAAATATTTGGCGATTTGACATGAAATGATACTTTACATTTTTAGAAATATGATGTAGAACCCTACTCAGTGGCATAGCAAGACATTTTAAACGCAAATCCTTCTAAAGGGAACTCTTTTTTTACAAAGCGGTTATTAATTTTAGATTTAATTAGACTGTATTTAAATTTCGTCTTAGTCGTACAAGAAAGGATGTCTAATATAGTTCATACCAACTAATATACCCATCAGCAATATCAAACACATTTTACCTAAAGTAGGCATCAGAAGTGAACAGGTGATACATTTTTAACCTATTGAACCCTTGAATTCATGTTTGTAAATATATTTATAGGTTACTCTTACGTCCCAGCTGCTTTAACTATAAAAACTAGATTGCTTCGTCTAAAAGACAAAGTGTTGTCTTCGTGAAAAAATCTCCTTCCCAGCTTTCTTCAGATCTTTACGTTTCAGGGCAAGTCTGTCCGTCTGTCAGTTAGCGGTGTAGCTCAAATACTATTTTTTGGAGGAAGACGATATTTTTTATGCGGATTATACGTCGACCTGCCTCGAAAACGAATATACATTCGGTCCAATATATACAGGGTGGGATCCTCAAAAAATAAAATGTTGTCTATGTTTGCTTTAACTCGAGAACAGATGAAAGTAATAATTTCAACATCGCTCAGGTTTATTTATTGACGGAAATGGCACCCAACAGATACAGGGTAAACATCGTAAATAAGACAGAAATCTATAACGCTTTATAACGCAGCCAGACGCGATTATAGCATGTGGTTCAGCGTTTGAAGCCACTGAAGCGTCTGAATCGCGCCTGGATGCTTGAGTTCAGATCGCACTGCCAGCTCTGCTTTGTTTTATTTGCAAATTGATGTAATGAGCACTACTAAGTGTTTCCTTTCACTTTTCAGTATTATTAGCAACGTTTAGATACATTGAACATAATTTTGAACACTCTTGTTTTTCTTTGATATTTGCGGAATTTGTAGTTTCAAAGCTTCCAATTACGAAGGAAATTACCGATTTTTAGAAAATGTATACGTACCTACAAGAAGCAAGATGTGTAACTGAAGTAATAACAACAAACACACTGGAAAATGATTTTTTAAAAATTATTTATGTGTTTTGAACTTAATGTACATATTTGAAAGAACTTATCACACTAGTAGGTCGTGTAACTAGCGCTTTTCTTTTTTATTGAAATGTAAAGGTCTTAAATGAACGAAATCTTCTTTCTTTTAGAAAACACAGCTGCCAAAGTTGCAGCTCTGCACAGTTCTGAAGCGGCAGCAGCTCTGAAGCACGTGACAGCCGCTAAAGATGCCACTTTGGCAGCCACATCCGCTGCAGTAGCAGCTGCAACTGGCCATGCTGGAGCAACGGGACCTTCAGGCCCTTGGATAATTCCAGGAAAAGTTATTCATTTCCCCCATTGGGGTTAAGCGTCATTGGTTCAGCCATCTCCACTATGTTATATTCAAATGTTCACGTGATATATCTCTTTGCTTGACGACTTGATAATAGTACATGTTTTTCTTAAATATTCAGTTACGCAAGATAAAAATAAAGTTTGCTTAGGTTATAACTTTGTTTTTTTTTTATTTGAAGTGTTTTAATTAAAGTTACCCTGGTCCTTGGAGAACTCTTTCATTTTCCATGTTCTTTCGTCAAAAACTTTCATTATTTGTTTGAGAATTACACAGCAGTCATCAACTCTGATTAAGTTTGCTGCATACAAAAAACCTGCAGTAAACTGAAAGTTGTAAGGCTGAAAAGCCTTTTTGATATTCGCAAGAAACATATTGATAAAAGCTTGTCATTTACTAACTTGTAAGCAGATAAATTATTTAGAATCGAATAGTTGACACCATTATTTTCCTTGTGGGTCGAAACTTCGGTATAAATAAAAATATTTTCATTCTAATTAATTATACCAAGATGTCGGAGTACATGTTTATTAAATACGAGCCCCGTCCCGCTTCAGTTGGCCCACACACAAAATTTGCAGTGTTGTTGGAATTTATCGCTCAAGGAGCAAAACTAGCCGATACAATGTACCATCTAAGACAACATATGCTATTTAGAGAAATATAGAAGAGATTTGGGTTCAATGGAGCGTGCATTAAATCGAAAATATTGAAAAAAATAGTTTTCTTGCATTCCATTATCTAACTATTGCTAACGACGAGGATTAAGGTGGCTATGGAAACAACGCTTTTTTTGACGGAAATGACAGTGACAGATGTTTCGATTGTAAAACAGGTGATGTTACTCAGTGGTAGAATGCGCTATATCATCTATCAACTGAAAATCAAAAATTTCGTTTTATTTTCTTTTTTTTAGTCCTAATCAGTTCCAAATGTTGTAATTGGTTCCGTTATTTTTGGGCAATATATTTTCAAAATGTTATTTTCAAAATAAAAATGGATAACTATACCTCTACTAGTTTAAATGATCTTCAATACACGCCACTAATTGAAATTTTATCGGGTGGGCCAACTGAAGCGGGACGGGGCTCGTATTCTCATATACAACACCGCGAGTGATCGACGAATTGCAGAAATTTTTTTGTGAAAGTATAAGTATATATTTTTTCGATAAAAATTGTCAAATGCGTTACCACGAATCAATAAAGTAGTTATTAACGTCATTAGGCCGTTATTTGCGTATCGGTCGTGTGTCGTTCAAGATTTTTCATGATACAAATTTATATATTTTAAGAATAATTTATTAAACATAATTTAAAAATCACGTGATCCTTAACGGCCGGCTGCCGTTATGAATGACTTTGTTTTTTAAAGATCACTTGGTCCTTAACAGCCAGCGGCTGTTATAAATGACTTTTAAATGTGTTCGTTCAATTCAGTTAAAATACAATAGCTGTATAGTATTACGAAAACGAATAAACACGTTGACAAAAATGTGTACAATTCGTCGGCTACAAGGGGCACTTAATCGACTATTCAACGAACAAAATTGACATTTCTTAATAATAATTAATAAATTACATCATGGCCTCCTTGACTGGTTAGGTTAGTTTGAGAACAATTGAGGAGGTGAAGTAATTAGATTTAACTTAGATCAAGTTTCAGGCTGTATAGTTGTCTAGATGGTGGTGTAAGTAGGCTATGCACTATTTTGACAAACAAACAAAATACACATCGAAGTTTGTGTAAATTTGACATTTTACAGGAAGTGAAATAAATTTCACAAAAAGAAAAAATGCTGTTAAAACTACCTTGCTGAATTATTGCACAATTTACCCTGATTGGTGCAAATAACAAAAATAGTAAATTATAATTGGTTAATAGTTAACACGGAGAGGGGTGAGTTGAATAGTCAAGGGTAATACCACAAACAGTGGATATATTTTTGACAAATATTTTGTCGTTTCCATGTAAATTATTGCGTTTAAATTTCACGATACAAAATCACATAAAAAATGTCACGAGCCGAAGGCGAGTGACATTTAAATGTGATTTTGTTGAGTGAAATTTGCAATAATTTCTATGGAAATGGCAAAATAATTTAAAAATATATATCCACTTTGAGTGATATTTGGGACGACTATTTAACAATATTAATACATAACGATTAACTTTATTGAAAAATAATCCAACAATTAATATAATTATTCATTCTCAATTAAATTCAGCGGAATACTTCCAAAACACAGCATTTTAAAATTTTTAAAACAAGCCACACAGTTTGTTGGGGTTTAGTGTTACGTAACCTAGCGATATCACTAAGGACAGCACATCGTTGCTAAGGGATACTTCGCAACAAGGCTATTTATTTTTTGAGTACGTACATTGTTTTGTGAATATTTTGCATGGTGCCCAATATTCAGTGATATACTGCTGTTATTGGTTGAAAAAAAGCAAATGTCTGCACTGTGATTGGCTTATTTGTTATAGTGTTGAATAGTCGACAAAATTTGAATTATTAATTAGGCAGTATACATTTGACGGCTGTAGCTTTTGTACATAGATCTTTGTTCCAATAATGCGGCAAAAGCGCTTCAATTGCAATTATTTCTGTGTTCATTGGTAACAGTATTTCTATTGAGTAAAGTAAATTTGTTACAATTCTCGTCTTCGAGATGAATTCAATAAGTGCTAACTTTTCATCTTTCCTCAAAAATAAACAAGAAATACAACTTAGTTAATGGGACTGAAAACGTGGCTCACATAGCTCGGGTAACACTAAACGATAGTGTAAGGAGTAGAAACATCAGTGGGTAATGATACTTGTTCATGTGCTCAATACTCTACTGTACTATGAATTTATATTGCCCTTTGTATGCTAGTCAGCCCAGCCGTGGAAGCACAAGACCCGTTCTTACCTCAATGCAGCTAAGGGAAATTTCAATACTGCTCTTCTCGACCTGCTCGTTGTTACCTATGATGTTGTAATTATACATGCAAATCCTACCAGAAATAAAAACCGAACAGTTTACGTGACCATACATATAATCTGCAAACGGAACCTACGTGCAGGGAAATACATAAAAAAATATACGGTACCCCCCACCCAAGAAAAGCGCCCTTCCGTGCTTTCCAAGAATACTTCGATACTCAGCATCACTCCGTTTCGCTAATACAATGCAATGCTATGAATTAGTTATTTATAAAAAAAAATATTTTTTTGCCGACGACCATAGCTCAAAAGTTGATGTTGCCTTCATTTTCGCAGGACCTATCGTATGAAAACGATCCCAGACTTCAGAAAGGTTCCTGGCGACCGAAATTGTGTACACATACGAACATACATCCCCCGCACAGCACTTTTAGGCACCCCCCAATACGGGGGATTGATCTAGTGGGCTGGGATCTTCACCAAAAGATCCGCACCGCCGAGACGGAGATTTGATATAGTGGGTTCATTAGTCGGTTGGCTCGAATGTTAGAGATATTTGACTCAGAGTGGTTTTCGATATGAGGGAATTTCAATACTTCGTACACTTCGTGTCGAAGTAAATGCACGATGACCATATATAAATGTTATACCTTGTCAACAAAGTATTATTATTAAATAAATGTCTAAGAGCTTAAGGCTGATTCCACTTGCTTTCATACACGTATTAAATATAAGTGTAACGTATTAATTATTGACACCACGTCCAAAACAAAACGCGCGCAAATGGTTTAGGTCTCGCGCACAAATCCACTGAAGCTGACTGTTTATTTATAGGCCACGCCCGTAGCTACTTACTGATTCATCCTGCCTCACACAATCGGAATAATGATCGACTCAGCATAGACGCGCCGCTGTTGGCCGACACTCGTACATCAAATTATTATGCAAGATTTCGTCATTCGCTATTAAGCTTCTGGTTTTCTCAATTTTCCTGGCTCATGCATTCAATCGTAGGAGGTATTTATAGTGACCAAACTTGCTTTTATTTCGCTGCAAGTCAACAGGAGATCAGGTCCGAGTGCTGTTGGTAGTTGCTCGCAAATTTATCGTGCGTTGACAAGATCGCCTGGCTTCTCCAATGCTTGAATGGCAGCTTCTTGCTATTAACTGCTACGTCTCGGAGTGCTTTTCCCAAGTTGGCATCCCTAATGCTGCACGTGGTGTTTCTTTTTGAATGGGTGACACACACCGTTCGCTTATTTTTCGCGCGCAAATTGCTTTGTTCTAGTAATAAACGCACGCAACACTTTATCAGCTGCTTTCCGCCCACAAGCTCCCGCGTGAAACTTGTATGTTTTAAATGTACAATGCGTCTCAAGCTAATTGATACATTGTAAGGAATATAGTTTAGTTCTGTTCCTAGCGGAAAAGTTAGACATCTGGGATCCAAGATGTAAGCATGTAAGCAGAATGAACGAGAACAGGCTAGCCAGAATAGTGAATATGCGTAAAGCCATAAGCCCTCTAGAATGTCCAAGAAAAATATGGCGTGAATGTTGAACATCCACATTTGAAGAATTTAAAATTACACGTTGGATAAAATAGGACAAAGCTCTAAAACTCACCCTAATAAGAAAAAGAAGTTTTTCGTAGACTGTTTTTCTTATTGGTAGTTTACCGTGAGAAAGCCGAGAATAGAACCAGTTGAAAGTGCTAGGCCTAGCATTGCCTGACGAACTCCTAAACAGAATTTAAAATTTTGATTAACACTTTGTTTTTTCATAAAAATTTGCTTATAATTATCAATATCAATACCAACCTTCTATCTCCTCCTTGCAACATAAAAGGTTGAATCTTTAAACATTCCTATTTCATTTTTTCATTTTTTATCGGAATGTGAAGTCAAAGTTTAAAGATTCCAGAAAACGCACAAACAACACATGCGGACAAACACAGCGGATACCAACACAACGGACAAACACACACTGCACAAACACAATTAGCGAATTTAGATTCGACTCCGTTTGACCGAGTTCATGACAATAGAAGACTACAATGGCAATACAGCGAAACTGACATTTTTGTACAGCCATTCAAATGCATTCTCACTACGGTTACTGCTGGGGGTAAGTAATAAAGATACGTATAAGATCGTTTGGTTTTTGCTAGTGTTAATTGGAAATATTTAAAATAATGAGAAGCACTTACGGATTTAATTTTTATTTTATAATCTATTTTTAGATTTTATCCGCTGGTTCGGACTTTAACCACCATAATCAACTTTTAAAAACTTGTTTCAAAAAATCAGCTTGGTAACATTATTTTGACTAATACACTAGATCATCCCCAGTTTGTTTTACAAAAAAGATTATCTGCGTATAATATTTCACAAAGTATTTTTAAAGAAAAATTTAAAAAACACCTTAATGTCTATTACATATTATACACAATAAGTTACTACCAAAAAACATAGACTTTATAGATCAGTCTCTAAAAACGCATCTACTATCTATACAATTCATTTTTAAAAGTGCTTTTTAACATTTCTTCTTTTTGTAATAATAGCACCAGCTGAGCTGAAATTCTTCGACTACATTGTGGTTGTTACCCAACTAAGCGAAGAGAATCACCATGCACACCGCAAATCTGGTATTGTCCTTAAATTTGGTGTTTTTCTGATTGTATATCAAAATCAGAGGGCAACTTCGTTACGGCTTAAAGTGTATGTTTAGTCGTTTAAGTACCTATTTTTAAATTTACTGCGTCGTGCAATTTTGGTCTAGGCGGCATTGCAATCGTTCAAATGTTGCGCATGTCAC
Source organism: Agriotes lineatus (assembly GCA_940337035.1). Lineage (NCBI taxonomy): Eukaryota > Metazoa > Arthropoda > Insecta > Coleoptera > Elateridae > Agriotes > Agriotes lineatus. Next base: position 81,451 of record CALNHX010006135.1, read on the forward strand.
AGTTTGTTAATTTTACGCCCTTTTGCTTTCCGATTTCTGAATGATTAAAACGCGCTGAGTAGTCGCTTTCATTTGCATGGTTGCTTCGTACAAGCTTGAGTTTGGAATTTCTTTACACACATAGTTACGTGGATTTGGCGACTTTTTATCGAATCGTTTTATCTTGCTCTCGACAGGGGCTTCTCAAGCTCCGTCGAGTATTTATTAGCCTATTTAAACTTCATTTACGGTTACTTATTAGCTTCGCCCATTTCCTGACATAATTTTGTTATTTACAATTATTTGTTATTTACGTTTAATGTTTTTCCAATCGACGATTGATGGTTTGCAGTAGTTTTAATTTAGAGTTAGTATTTTTATACCGGATCCAACCTATTATGTTAATGATTGCAATTTCTGAGCTGTATGTATACTTCTGGTTATATACAGGGTCGCCCAAAAAAGTCAAAACCATGCAATGCAAATATAATCGTTGCTTACTTGTGTTCAATAATTAGACTTGTCAGCAACACTTTGTGGGTAGGATTCAATTTACTTTTGAAAATAAGTTTTAGACATTTTTGTAATTTTTTTAGCCACCCTACACATATTTTATCAGAAAGATGATATTTTAGTTAGTGCACACCTTTTATGACCTGGACGTTAAGTAGGTTTACTTAAGATATACAGTTATTGACTATATTATTGAGGTTATAGGTTCTTGTCATTATCATGGTCATTTTTGTAGTATTAAAAACTCATTGGTGCCCTTTGCAAATTTACTTGATAACCATTTGTAAAAAAACCACGACGTCTCCAGTTAACTAGTCGGCTCTCAGAAACATATTACCACATGGCCGCGATAATTTAAAGTTCAGTGAAAACTCTTGTATCAACTCAACCAAATTATGAGCATTTATTTTTAATATTATTACCAATTACTGTCTGTTGGAAATTGATTCTTAATTTCTTATTTATTTCATTGAAACTGCAATAAAACTCGCTGATGGTTTATAGTATTTATTCACAACTAACATAGATTTTAAAAAAAACTTGTCACGTTAAAATGCAATTATCGGCAACTGATGATTATAACATTATAAGTAATTGGGGATATCGAAAAGCATTTGGTGACTGTGCCAAAGAGAAAAAGAATCAATATCTCCAGAAGATGTGTCAGAAAACCCAAAAGCACGCAGATGTAAATCACAATCATGCATAACATACCATCACTATCACCCACAAATTTAAATCTATTAAGAGGAAAACCAACAAAGATGAAGAAGGGATATGAAAGAGAAAATCTTAAATATTAGCTGAATCGTTGAACAGGCACGCGAATTTTATGTACCCTTATAGTACCCATGCTTTGTGGAGTACATGCAAAGGCCTTCGATTCTTGTTTAGAGTACAATGGTTGTGAATAAAATACTATATATACCTTGGTATACCTCAGTACGTAATATACTACTATGGCCCTTGGGCTGTAAAGTGGCACATTAAGCCCTCAAAGATAGGGTATAAAGTGACCAATTCCCTATAGGTTTTTCGTTTTCGATGAAGAGCTCTGTTTCAAAATCTGAACAACTGAAATTGTAATGCCCTAAAACGCGTATTTCCATAAACATTTCAAATTTGAACATGTTTACGATAATTGTTACTGTAATGTGGGAAAGCAAAGCACTGTAGTCTGCCGCCAGTTATTTTTTGTTTGCGGCAACATATACAACCTTAAATGGGAAAACTTGGTAATTGAAATACTATGGAGAATCACCAGGGGCACACACGCAACTGCTCCCCGAGGATGTTGAGGGTGGTCATGTAATAAGAAAAATCAGTAAATCAATATCATCTGAACCGTTGCCACGGAGACGGGCGCGGTCCTGCAGTTTCACTTCGGCAACCAGCGGGAGCCCTGCGATGTTTACGTTTTAAAAACTGAAATTGTGGGCGCAATCATGTGGATGAAGAATGTAGTTCCGGTTTTGCTATTTGCTGTGCTAAATAGTGCCGATCAGTGGTCCTCGTCGAATCCGACTGTGTTTAATATCGGGGGTGTTCTAAGTAATAACGAGAGTGCTAACTATTTCAAGGAAACTATTTCGGTATGTAAACAAGGCAAAAAGGTCAATGTTAATAGTAAAATACAAAACATTAATCAATCAGTGCGGTTATTTCGTAAAATTCAGGTTTGACGGCATTTAATACAATTATTTAATTTTTGATATCATCTTCTAAAACATATTGAGGAAGTAACTAAGTATCGTAATAGTTATGTACTATACAAGTGGTATAAGAGCATCATTAATATATGTAAGCACACAAATATATTAATGATGCTCTTATCCCGCATGTATTGTACAAAATTTTATATACAACTGCCTAAAATTGAGAAAAGTGCATTAAGAGAAATATCAGATCTGACATTTTCAAAAATATTTTGGTAGGCAAATGTCATTATATCATTTATTTAACACTATTTCAGTTAGGTAATGAAGCCATTACGTAACTGAGTGGTGTAATTAACTTCATTACCTAACGGAAATAGTGTCAAATAAGTGACGTCATAAGTTATTTATCCCACTGGAAGAGATACAATTTATTTTATTAACAGTATAACATTTTTTTAAAATTATTTATTAGCTCTATTCATCTGACAATGTTGATTGTGATTATAAAAGGTGGAATTAGAACGAATTTGTCGAATCATCAATTCCGGTATCATAATGGTCTATGAATATAAATTCATTTAGAATTGACTATATAAACAAGGTTCAATGGCGTTTCTTTGGGAGCACAAAAAATACAATAAATTATTATTTTATGTAAATAAACCTTTAAAAGAAAACTTATATCTCCCCTAAGAGGTATAGAGAAAATAATAGTATATTATGTTATTAGGAGCAAAAGTTATATTTTATGTGGCGTGGCTGGACAGTTTATCTGCCGAGCTTGCGAGGCAGATAAGTACAGCCGAGCCACATAAAGATACTTTTGCTCCGAATAACATATACTATTTTTTCTTCAAACGTTTATAACAAATTATTTAAGAAATGTGAAAACACCAGGAATTATTTTAAAGTAGAAGATTGGGTAGACTGATAAATGTAGTGTGCTTTGGAGAGCACTACACTATAAACAAAACAAAATCTGAAAACAATTCGTCTGTCAGTTAACCTGCTTCAATTTGGAGAGAATCTGTAAGTGGCTATATTTTGCAATTATATACAAGTTTATTGAGTAAATGTAATAACATTGTAGCTTTAAATATGTCAGAAACTGATCAGTGTACCCCACCTGAAATAGCAAAGGCCGCCAAGATGGCTATAAATGATTTGGTGCCTACAAAATCGGCCAATATTTATGAAGCTGCATATTCCCGTTTTATAAGTTGGTGCGACAAGAAAAGTGCCAAAACCTTTACCGAAAATGTATTTCTGGCTTATTTTTTGTATTTGAGAACCGAGTTGAAAATGAAGAGTTCATCATTATGGTCGAATTATTCAATGATTAGATCTCTAATGAATATTAAACATGGGATAAACATTGGCAACTTCTTGAAATTACGTGCGTTTCTAAAAAAGATATCGCAAGTATTCACGAAAACGGAATTTGATAAATTTTTGTCTGACGCCTCTTATCAACAGTACTTGGGATTGAAGGTAAAATAATAGGTAATATACAAACAGATTTTAGTATTTTATATTTTTCAGATTGTGTTGGTTATTGGAATAGCAGGGGCTTGTCGTTGCGACGAAATGGTCAAAATGAGGACTGATTACTTTGAAGACTTGGGATCTTTAATTTTGGTAAAAATTCCAGACAGTAAAACAAGAAAACCTAGATCATTTACTATAGTCGGAGACAAATTCATTGATATTAACCGGAAGTACACTTCATTGCGTCCCGAAAATATGGAAGAATCTCGATTTTTTTTTAAATATTGGAATGGAAAATGTCATCGGGCAGTGATTGGGTTGCATAAAATGTTGTGACTCCTGAGGTAAATGCACCAGGTCCATCAAGAAGTCTGGCCGTAACTGAAGTGATCAATGCAACCCTTCCAAAAGTTGCTGTAAGTGCATCAAGTTCATCAAGTTCAGCCGTCGCTGAAGCAATGAGCGGATTTAACTTTCAAAATTCATCGAATTGTGTATTTAATTTGAATTTTTATAAATAAATTTAATTTAATAAATGATAAGTTTAATTTAATAAATGATATAAGTTTAATTTAATAAATGATAAGTTTAATTTAATAAATGATTTGTTAATATTTAAGTTATGAATTTCAAATAAGTTTTAATTTAATAAATGATTTTAACATTTGAGTTAGGAATTTCAAATGATTTAGCTAATTTCAGGTGAGGACACATTTTCTAACTGTTCGTGTTTAGTTATTTCTTCATTATCCATTTCATTTACAACTGTTTCTGCCCTGGTGTCGATTTCTATAACAACTATTGTCATTACGGCACTTTGGTGGACGTTATTTGTGGTACATTTGACATGAAACAGCAAAGAGCTAGCAAATTGGGCATCTTAAAAAAAGTTAAAATTAAGCAATGCAGTTACTATCTTACTACGGTCAGTTAGTTACCTTCATGTGCTTTGCGGCAATCTGGGCTTAATAATAACGTATATAATTGTTGCGTCTCAGGTCCGTCAAATGTAACACCTGCATTGTAGTTGCCTTGCCATTGTTCTGCTTATTATCAAACGTTTGCAGCGACATATTTGGAGAATTGAATTAAATATAAACAAATACTGTTCTAATTGATATCTCTTCAGAAAGTGGCATTAATCTTTCTATAAAACAATAAAAACATTAAATTAGTATATAAAAAGAATAATAACGAGTCTTCACTTACGTGTGCGATTCTTATTTAAAATAATATAGTCACAATCACAGAACAATACCTAATGTTACAATTTGTTATTTATAACCTAACAAAACTTCGTCGGGTGACGTCATAGATAATGTAACCTCGCATCTACCAAACACCACCTTAAGGGCGCGGGGAATGTAGATTCCTGGCGCACTGAAGCTTCGCGCCCTCTGTAAAAAGAACAACACATTCAAGTCAAGTGCACGGAACTGCTCGGTGCTATCCCAGTATATATACTGGGGTGCTATTCCACGTCGTAAAAAGAAAGCTCTTTTACTTTATCTGCCGCTCGTCAGCGGCAGATAATATTATCTGCCGCTGACGAGCGGCAGATAAAGTGTTTTAGGTGCCATGGCAATGAAGTGACAGTTTAGCATCATCAATCAAGCAGTATAATGTCACATTTTACTGACGTTTGAAGAAAAAGCATATTTTTCATCACAATCGAATCGACTGTATTATGATTTTCCAAACGATGAAGTAATTTTTGCAAAATCAGTACTAACTTAAACTGTTTTAAATTTAATACATATCAGGACTGGTGTTACTATGGCTATGGGAATATAAAATACAGGGTGATTTATAACGTACGGAGGAGACCTTTGGGGTAAATAGGGGGAACGAGGGGGAACCAGTGGCGGTGCAAGAGCACCTTGGGCCCCTAAGCAAATATAAAAATGCCCCCCCCCCCTGTAAAAAGATTTATATTCTTAATGAAAAGTATATTTATAATTATAGTAAACGTTTAACAAAATATTAAATAACATGCTGTTATAACCAACAGAAATAGAGTAGTAAATGCCTAACATTTAACACATCTTTTCTACGACCACCACTAAAAGTAGGCCTCTTAGCGCTAGATTTTTTCACTAAAAGTGACGTTTTATAAAAGAAATCAGCTGTTTACTTTTAGCACATGTATTATAAAGTGAAGTGAGGTTATAAAACGACAATTTTGAACTGGAAGTGAAGTTGTAAAGTTATTCTAGTTACTTCTTGCGTTAGAGGTAAAGTGTTTTTAAATAATTGAAGCGTTATGTAATGAATACAGTCAGATGTGTAGTATTAATAATTATCTTTGATAACTGACTTTGACAGTACTGGCTTCACAAACATTCACCTGCGCGCCGAGACCCTGTTTTTATTATGACATAAATTATAACTGTCATAGATGCAAACCTTTGTTAAATCGACATTTATGGATTAATAACAGTAAATTTAAGGTCGTAGAAAAAATATTGTATGCAACTCGTGCTAAAAGTCGTTTATACACGAGACATGAAAATTATGAAACGAAGCCGAAGGCTGAGTTTCATAATTTTCATGTTTTGTGCATAAACCTCAACTTTTGGCACTTGTTGCATAAATAGCTATTATAATTAACATATCAAACAAAATATCAATTAAAAATATAAAACTAAATGAAATCTTCAAGTTGGTATAGACACAAACACAAAGAAAACTGATGGATAAATATCTACCTAGGTAACACTAGTAAAATAGAATAATATTCAGGTAAAATCCTAAGAACCCACGTCAAAATAGGTAACAAATACTTAGTATTTATTTGTATCATTAATACCTGTAATACGCCGTAAAAATAAATTGATCAGAAATAAAAATGTATCCTTCTGGCCTTATTGACAGCAAATTGTTCCACAAGATTTTTATGTCCATTATAGACAATGCTTTTTGTCCAATTGACAAAACCGAAGGGCCATGCAGCCTAGCCTATCTTGGCTGGTAGAAGTTCTTAAATGTTTTATTTTTTTTTCAATTTGCTAAATGATCTTTCTATTGTGGCTAATGTTACAAGTAAAGTCAAGAATTACACCAATGCAGTAATAATTTCGCTAAAATTGCTTTTGAGAACACTATATTTCTGTAGGAATAAACTTATCAATACTGGAACACTTTTTTAATAAGGTGATAGCGTTCACAAACTTTTATTATTGAGGACATCAGAATAATTTTTCTGTAGCAAATCACATCGAACTTGTTCAGCTTCTTGCATTCTTAAAAGGTTTTTCGGTTCTAAAAATTCAAAAATGTTTGTTAGTTTTTCAAAGGTCTCAAATCAAGGCTGATCACTGTTGACGTGATGGCTGATAACTGAGAGTGGGGACTGAGGTTGCAGTGCTATGAATCTACACCCAAATGAAGTAGAAGATATCGAAATATTTAATAAGGGAATACTGAACTGGGCCTGGGCCCATAAGCAACGCTTATTTCCGCTTATGCATATCACCGCCACTGGGGGGAACTAAAGTAAACATTTTTTATTAATAAAATTTTTAGAAAATCTCAATAACTAAAAGTTACAACGAGTTAAAACTTAGTTAAATAAGAAGTAGTTGTTCGGAAATTATGCGGGCAATTTATGTTTTAAATTTAAATTGGGCATATTTGAGTTAACTGAAACACATTTGGTTAAAAAATGGTTTAAAATAAATGTAAAATAGAAATTACAGCTTCTTAATTTTTCCTTTTAATGCCCAATGATGTTTGTAGCAACTATTGAAAACTGCTGAATAATAACAAAATAATAGGCAAGTTGCCCTTGAAATTTAGAAAAGTGTCAAATTGACATTTTAGTAAATTTGAACCACGACCTGCTGAATTGTTTGACAAACGGTGACGTTTGTCACACAATTAAGCAGTCGTGATTTGAACACATCAAATTTAGGATTTGTTATTAGTGATTGTTATTAAGTTATTAGTTCGGATAAAATGATGAATTACACTAACGATGAATACATGGACATGATAATAGTTTATGGAGCTGCCGATGAAAGTGCTACACGAGCAAGGCGTATGTATTTAGAAAAATTTCCGAATAAACCGACCCCTTCCGAAAATACATTTCTCGGGGTTATTCAACGGGGAAGAGAGACTGGGAATTTACAACCACAGAAGGGCCATGATGGTGGAGGACCAAATCGACACTCAGTTAATGTTGAAGAAGATGTATTGGAAAGAGTAGATGCTGAATCGACAACAAGTACACGCCCAATTGCCCAGAAAGCTAATGTTTCTCAGAACTTTGTTTGGCGCACCTTGAAGAGATGAACGGTTTGTACCCTTTTCATTTCCAAAAGGTACAAGGACTTACTCCGTTGCGGCAGCAGTTTTGTGAAGTTGTAAAAAAATTTCTTAATAAACCATAAAAAATTAAAATTCATTCTTTTTTAATTATAAGACAACAAAGAATTCTTGTTCCTTTGGAAAAAAAATTCTGGAAAACAATTTAATTTCAGCAGTACTCAATCAGCGGGAAACTTTTTTATTATTGGTTTTTCATCACGTTTGTTAATAAAAAATTTTTACTTTAGTCCCATCTATGTACTCTAAAATCTCCTCCGTACGTTATTTTATTTTTTATTTTGGTACTCAGCCAACAGCCGTTAGGCCAATTATAGGCGTCGCTGTACATTTTATGGGGACTTCTAACCTCACTAACGACTCTCATGATGTTATTATGACATCCGGGATATTTCCGTGGCAGCCGTACCACGAGGCGCAGAGAGAATCAGCCTTGGAACTCCCATCCAAGTTCTGACCAGAAAGAGCGTTGCTTAACGCTACTGATCAAATGTGGACGCTTGTTCAAGCTACACCACCCGGGACCTGTATCGCCCTGTATAAGAATCTAGCCATAAATGCTAGTAAAGTTTTTTCGTACAGATTTTTTACTTCCTTTTACTATAAAGGAAGTATTGGATTCACCCCAAAAATTCGAAATTGAGTTTTCAACGGATCTTCACGTTTTAGAGTCCCCTGATCCCAAAAAACATATTTTTTTTCATTGGTCTGTCTGTGTGTGTGTCTGTGTGTGTGTGTGTATGTGAACAGAATATCTCAAAAACGAAAAGAGGTATGGCATTGAAACTTCATATATAAGTTTTGTGTACTATGTAGATGAGACAGAAAGCTTCTGAAGAAAATCGCATAACCGGAAGTAGGTGTTTACTCTTGTGATTTTTCAGTTTTTTTCGATTTTTTCAAAAACGGCTCTAACGATTTTTTTTAAACTTTACATTTTTACTACATTTTTAATGTGTATTGATGTGAAATAGGTGATTTTCCAGTTGAATACTTCTAAAGTGGGTTTCTTTTGTTTTTTTTGCTATTTTTTTTATTAACTCCCATTTTAAATAAAACACCCGGTATATTATTACATTTTGAATTCACCTTAAAATTCTAGAGAAAATTTGTCTCTTCAACTAACACTCTATTTTGTACCGTTTTTGTAGTATTTGTAATTTTTGAAAATTTTTGACAAATGGCTAAAAATTAAAAATGAAATTTTTGACTAATTATAAGAACACTGTAAAAGGAAGTTGTGTGAGTGTATCACACCAGATTTTTTCTTTAACTGCAACTATGAAATTGAGATTAATTTTTTGCACCCCTCCCCTCAACAACAAAATTATATCGTGCATCACGCAAGCATAATTTAAGAAATAAGTTATGGGAAATAATAGTAATTTATTGTATAAGTGTTTTAGAAACCGTTTTATCAATGAAAGAATGTTAAATGCGAGAACAACTCAATATATATCTAAAAAAGCATATATTGTATTGACAGCCTTGAAAAGTCATAGTGACAAGTTGGAAAAAGTCGCTTTTGATTCGCGTTATACGTTCGGCAGTACTGAAGTGCATTTTCAGTCTACGTCAAATTCGTAGTTAGTAGGTCAGGTTTTGTTTGTTATTTGACACAGACTGACGCAAAACTTAACCTGCAAATCTCGAATTTGACATAGCTTGACAGTGCTACCAACAATGCAGTAGTGAATGGCGTGGTTTTTATCTCACTAGTGCATAAATTGATCTACTATTAGCTCTATTACTAGGTGTTGGGTAAAACTATATTATAAGAACGAAATACTTGTAAATGGCACAAAAACCAGTCGGTAAATACAATATTAAGTTACGTTATTATATTAACAACAACAAAAATACACCCTGTGTGGAAGTCACAACTTTCGCAACTAGTGGTAAATGTGCGCGTTGCTATGGAAATGAATAAAGAACCAACTGTTTGCCCGGAAAAATGTTCGGAATTTTGTATTTTACAACTAAATCAAATCTGCCATGAACTCTCAGATTCTATTTTTGTTATATTTATAGAATAAATTGCATTTACTACTTGCGATGAAAACTTTTTTTTTGTTCGTGAAATTTCACACTTGCCGCACCGTTAATGCTTTCTCAGAAAAAAAACGATACTTTCATCTCTTGTACCATATAATATTTTTTTCTTGCATTTCTGCAAATACATTTATTGCTAATCTACGTCTTTGTACTGCGTCATTCTCTACAACCAAAAAGGGTAAGTCATCTAACCTTTCTTGAGAGATGCGGTTTCTAAAAAATGTTATTACTTTCAATTATGTACCTATGAGCCTTCAGTATTTACGTGTTCATTTCTTTGCTGTCTCTGGCATTTAATTTCTAATTTGTAAGTTTTTCAGTTATCAGTGCTTCTAGATTTAAAATCTTCATTACAAATAACATTCGACAAGCAAGGCTTCTTCAAATCAAGCGGGAAACGCAAGTGTTACTGAGCCTCCGGGTACTCAAAAGATGGAATAAAAAATAAACACTGATCTTCAACCATCGACCAATTACTTCGAGGCAGAATGAAACCGTAGTGTTGTTTTTCATAGTGCGAAATTGGTAGATTAGGGAAACCCTAACAGACGCTTCCTGAAGATAACTTGACGAATTTAACGGATTACTCTGAAAAAGCAAGAAAAAACAAAAAATCCTGATAAAAAATCTACTAAATGTCAGACCGGATGAACGTAAAGATAACGATTTTCCTACCTAAGATTTTGGAAAATCAAAAAGGAATTACTTCCAAATACTATTAAATCCCGATTTAAACAGATCCGTACAATAATTCACCAAACTAATAAATCTGTGCCAAATGACGGACGATTTTTCGGGTAAAACCGCTTCCAAAGCGTAACTGAAAGGAACTACGAAAAATGCAGTATTACTATATTATTTTATTTATTAATACAAACAATTGATTCATATGTTTTATTATTTAAATTTGCTACGACCATATAAGAAGTAATCTTTTTAACGTTTGCTTTCAGAGCTAAGTATGTTCTTTTATGGCACCAATGTTAAAAAAAATACTAAACACTAGGTTTTGAAATAAATTTAGTAGCCAAGGTTGGGTGCAATAAAAACCCGAATCGCACGATTGGTCGTAAATTTGTACGTCAGAACTTAGAATGACCAATGCAGTGTGACGAAATTTTATCGTATTAAATTTTTATACTTCTGCTACGATCGTAGAAAATATATATTATTGTATGCAAACTCGTGCTTGTATCTTAAATTATCTATCCATTGTTTCCTTGCTTTATCGTTCCATTTCAGATGTCTGGTGTTTTCCTCTACATCGTCCTGACACCTCTTCCTGGAACTCAAAATTTTTCGTCTTTCTTCGGGCTTGTCTCTAGATTTCTTTGTGGTCCTAATACGTATCTAACAATCGTTTTAAATGCCCCAGCTACAACAACATCCATTGTTTAATTAGTTACTAGGTTGTCATTTTATATAAGTTATATAGTCTAGCTAGCTTTTACCCGCGACTTCGTTCGCGCGAGGTTCGTTATTTGTGTATTAAATAATGACTAATTATTTTATGTCATTCCATCCCATTCCATCCCATCCTATCCCCGTCCCCGCCCCTGTCCCTTTCTCCGTCCCCGTCTCCGTACCGTCCCATCCCGTCCCGTCCAGTCCCGTCCCGTCCAGTCCCGTCCCCTCCCCTTTCAACCCAACCCTTCCCTTCTATTTCCGTCCCGTCCCGCCCCGTCCCGTCCCGTCCCGTCCCGTCCCTTCCCGTACCGTCCCCTCCATCCCTTTCCTTCCCTTTCCGTCTCGTTCAGTTCCGTCCCGTCCCGTCCCGTCGCGTCCAGTCCCGTCCCGTCCCGTCCCGTCCAGTTTCGACCCTTACCCGTCCCGTCTCGTACCGTCCCCTCCCCTTCCATCCCATCCCTTTCCTTCCCTTTCCGTCCCGCCCCGTCCCGTCCCGTCCCGTTCTGTCCTTTCCCTTCCTTTATGTCATGTCCACCGTCTTGGGCTTAAAAATAAATGCCATTTTTGCAATCAACGTCCCAAAAAACCTCAATAACGACACCCAGATCTATATTTTAGGCTTATTTACCCCATTTCACCCCCTAAGGTGTTGATTTTCGGAAAATCACAAAATACGTGTTTGCTTATATGTTTTTAGGAGTACTCCTACGTTGAAATGTCTTTTTAATATTATTTCTCCGTACAAAATTGGAACCCCCATTTTACCCCTTTAGGGGCGAATTTCGAAATATCCTTCCTTATTCCTTGTATACATCATAAAGGAAACCTCTGTGCAAAATTTAAGCTTTCTAGGTCCAAGGGTTGATGAGTGAGTGAGTCAGTCAGGACTTTTAGAAATATATATAACATCATTTCTAATTCTCCATCATTCCTCTTACTTTACTGGCTCAGATGTTAAGGATATTTTCAACAGATTCAGTCAGGACCAAGTTTCTCACCCTTATAGGAGTTTCTAAAGAATAATTGGTGGATAGGGCAGTCATTTCTTTTTGCAAGAAACAAAAGATGATGGCAACGACTGTCACTAATCTAGTTTTCATTTTATTGCTAATCTAGCTTCACTTCTTCCAATGTAGTAAATCATTTCATTACCCTTTCTGTATTTCTTGTTATTAGGTTTATATCATCTGCATGCGCTGTAAGTTGTGCAGTATGGTTTCACACGGGATGTTTTGAACATTTTCAATAAGTTTTCTATGTTGAAATTAAATAACTAGGTGGATATAACATTCCCATGTCTCAAAGTCATATATCAAAGCATTCATTTAATTGATTTGCTAACTCTTCGTCTGGTGTTTCAAAGAGCCATCTTCATCAAATAAGGGAGTTTCTTATGTATTCCTAGAACCCTCAATATATTTATTAATTTACTTCAGCCGAAACCGCTCTATGTTTGCTAGAAATCTGTAAATAGCGAAATATTTTAATGCCATAATCGTAACATTTCTTCAAAATATACTCCTAGTAAATACATGACCTTCCCGGTTACAATTCAAACTGGTAGTCGCCAATTATGTTTTCTGTGTAGGATAAGAGAAGCCTATACGCTTGAGATAACATCTTGTATTTGTATATTATATTTAACAGAGAAATGCCAAGGTAGTTATCGTATTCTGCCCTGTCACTTTTCTTTTGGATTGGATAATAGCACATTCGTCGGCCGTTTATTCCTTATTCCATACTTCTTTCACTGGTGTGTAGAGTTTTCATTTGTTCTTTTTAAGTTTCTTGGTATTTACAATACTGTTATATACTTTAGTCGTACTTTGTAGCGCCTCTCATTCTTCTCGCGAAAATGACAATGAATGAAGGTATTTTCTCCATATCTTCATAATATTGTCTTTGTCTCCTAACTATTCTCATTTGTATTCTTCCAGTAAGCTGTTCTTGTTGGAAATCATTCTATATGTGACTTACTCTTTGATAAACAGGGTGTTAATTAATTACGTAGACAAACTTTATGGGCCGATTCCTTGATCAATTCTAAGAAAAAAAGTTAATAGAACATGGAACCTAAACCGCTTC
>CALNHX010006136.1:0-94952 GCA_940337035.1 Agriotes lineatus
TACATGTTGGATTTGCCACAAGCTGAGGATTCTCTTCGTATCGATTGGTTCCTATGGGAGATTCCTTTCACGTGGGTAAATAGTCCACGAACTAACTTTCCTCCCATGTTGGAGATCTGGTCCATGCAGAAAGTTACCTGCCAGATTGCTGCACGCTGAAAAGGCTATCCGTCTGCCCTCCTTTCGAAGAGCTTTATTACCGCATCATGGTATCTGCACCGCAGATGTACTACCAGTCGAATCAAAGTGCTTTAGATTTATTACTTTTTTGTGCTGCTCCTGCCGTAAACTCCGAGAGTGCAGATCAATTCCTTGCGTCGCACACCTCGTATACAAATCGCATAATTCAAGGAATTATTTGGGGATTTATCTTCGATTATAATGTTCCGTTAGACATTGAATTGTAGCGTTGAGTCAGATCGACTGCAACGTTGTTTGATTTTAAATTTTTAACTATGTAATATTTGAAAGTGGTTAAATTTGATGTAGATATCAAACTTTGCTTTATTTTGAAGTATTCAAGTGATGCTACCGTTTAGTTGTAATTGGACAGTTAACTTCATGGTTTATATTGTAAACTAGATTTTCCTTTTTGAAGCTTCCATTCTATGCCTATTTGACGCTGTTAACTGTGTTTAATCATTTAATTTTAGGATTCATACTGTGACTTGAACGGAGTCTAAGCTGTCACACATACGACTCGCTAACTAGCCTGGTGGCTTACTGAAAGCGCCTCTTTTAAACAGATCTGTCTAATAAGGTCCTCCCCCAGGTATAGATTGCGTTTAAAAAGAGTAACGAATGCAACTACTCATGCACTTGGCGTGTGCCACAACACGACGTTCGGGAATTTAATGTTATGTCCTTATATTTACATATGTTTTTGCTTACATTTACTAATTAATATTGGAAGTCCTTATTTAAGTAAAATCTACATTCCATTTTCTTATGTATATATTGAAATCGGGTTGTATTTATATCTGAATTGCATATTTGTTATTTTCACTATGTACAGGCTGCATCAAATTTGTTGAACCATGTTTACAATTATATGTGAAGTAATGTCCTCTGGCTTTTTATTTACTGCTGCATCGAGTCTCTGTTATTATTGAGCCGTTACGAGTTTTATCAGGGAGTATTATTACCGAAGCTGGACACCGGCGTGGCACCCTTCTTGAACCTGCACATCAGGTAATCGTAGTGTTCTTTAAAACCCACTCCCATCTGCGATTTGAGCTGTCGCGAGCGTATACTCCCAAGCAACTCCTTTCGATGACAGAGATTCATTTATTGTTTATTAGCAGCTTTGTTAGCAGTGGGGACATTGTGTCATTATATCGTTATATCGATGTATTAAAATGGGTAACAAGCTGGTCGTTGCATCTTCTTCTACTACATCCAGAATATTTTCTACCACTTCTAAATTTTGTTGAGTAGCTTGTTCAGATGTTATGTTAACACTGGGAAACTTTCCGTTCTCGCACAGTTTGTTGAAAACTTTGGCAAATAAATTTTCATTGGGATGTCTCTGATGTGGAAACCGTTGACCATATGCTTCAACAGCAGCTGTAGCATTCCCATTACAAAAACCATAAACAAACAATGTTTACATATTCTAAATTTTAGTGTTTGGCATTTGGTAACACTTTAATCGCACAAACTTGGCAATAAATGTTAAATCAATGTCACAATATACTCACACATTATCAGAATAACGAAGTTATCAAATGTGTTTGAGCATCGAACATGGCATACTAGATGAACATTATTAATTACGCTATAGCGTGAAAACAAATAAAAATCTGATAACAACATTTGAGTTGTTTACATTATTTTCACGTATATAATACACTCCTGGAGTTTGGTTGCTTCCTCCCGACTTACCATGTATAATTAACGAAATAACAGTAGAAAGTACAATATACAAATGTAATCACGTAGAAAATGTACATTACACTGAAAATCCGCAAATATGATTCATTATATATTTAGATATATCGTAGCAAAGTAAAGACTCAGTTTTGCTATTCTTTAAAATGTATCGGCTTTTTAAAACTTTAAAAATTGCACTTACCCTTATTTCTGCACGTAGTGTCACAGGCTCAACCCACTGCAGTAATGCAGTTCTATTCGTAGTTAGTCGAACGCAAAATCTTTTCGGAGTATAAACTGTTGCATCTGTGAAATATAATATTGAATTAAGTTTGATCATACACTCCTTTGAAATGTACAAAACTAGAATAGTAAAAAAGTGCATAGAAATAAATATCCCTAGAGTTGGAATTAACAATTTTATAAAATTAAGGACAGCTAGAATATCAGGCATTTTCTTTACTACAGCCAGAAATTATTACCTTAAACTTGGTTTATTTAATACTGAACTAAATAATTTGAAATGTATAGAATATTTTTTAAATATTCAGTATGGTACGCGCATTTGGACAATCGATGTTTTATTTTTAAAATTATAGTTATTGCTAGTTTGTGGGGGAACAGCAGTCGCTTGCGGGCATTACGCAGAGCCGCCTATCTTTAAGCTGCTCGCAATTAATTGCACCTGCGGTGAAATAACTGAAAGCTGCTGAGGCCTGAGAGCGTTTTAAGTTTTCTTGCTGAGTTTGAGTGCCACAAACAACGTTTGAGTGTCCAGAAAACACCATTTTCATGGTGTACCGGGTGAGTACACAAATTCAGCAGCAGCCACGAATATTCGTGACGTCTGTTGTAAGTACGTGACGTCAACCGCTATCTCGATACCAGTTAGCAGTCAGGGTAATTCCTCCCGCATCGTGTGTGGTAAAATTTCACGCGTCACGTCGTTCAAGGTTTGGTGACGTAATCTAAGGTGAACCCAATTCGCTGGTACGTTACAGGAGGTAATTAGTTGTAGTCTGAGAGATAAGCAAACGCTACAGCTGTGTGAGAATTGCGCTAACTGAAAGAAATGTGCTTACGTAAGTAAATTGTGTCAGCTTTTCAAGTATGAAATCGCGTACGGGACCGGCTTCAGACAAGACTGGCTTCAAGCAATGTGGCGTTCGCATTTTTAAAGACAACTATGTTGGTGTTTTATTTTACCGGTCTCCAGTACGCTTCATTGACCAACTGAAGACATTAACGTAACAAGTCCAAAGCAATGAGAAAGGCCAAGGTTCGAGAAGAATGGAGTCGTATAATAAAGCAATGCATAGAAGGTCTCAATGTCCCGAGTCGGCTACGACGACGAAGAAGTGAGGTGTTACAAAGAAATTGGTTATGTATTGGATAGCTGTTATTCGCTGAGCATAGAATAGAAACGCAGTTGCCACTTATGCTATTATGGCAAAAGTGAAGAATTTTTGAAACAATCGCTTACTTAAATCTTCTCTGAGTTCTTTATAATGTCGTTGGCAGCAGACCAAGGTCAAAAAATATATAAATGGGTTTACACCGAACTTCCCTAGCGCGAATTAAATCAATTTAAAAATAAAAAAAAAAGTATTCCGCTGGGGTTTGAACCCGCCACATCTGCATAGCGATCGTAACCGCATCTACTTAGCGATTGTAACTACATCGATAAGTCGAACTGCGCCATCGCTATTTAAGGGAACGATCTTATTGCTTGAAACGTTCGACTCTTTTGTGACATTATCCTGCATCTGTTTGATCCTATTTTCGGCAAGTGTAAAGCCTGACCTATGTGAACATTATTACTTCCTTCTATTTCAAAATCAATGCAAAAAAAAACAACATTTTAATTTTTTAAAGTGCTCACTCTGTATATATTTGTCTAAACTTTACACGTTTCATGCCAGGTATATATATATATATATATATATATATATATATATATATAAATAATATCATTTTCCTCCTACAAATTGATTTATACCGCCAACAGACAGACAGGCAGACAGACAAGCAGACAGACACACAGACAGGTAGACAGACAGACAGACGGAATTGAGAAAACCTCTTTCTCGTCATCTAGGGACCCTGAAACGTGAAGATATGAAGCAATCACGGAAGGTGATTTTTTCGTGATTACAATACGTCCTTCGTCTTTCAGACGAGAAACGTAATACGTGATTATAATGGCATATAATTACAAGAGCATTATTACGAAATTCTAAATATTTCACCCCAACTGCTGGAAACTTGATGTCCTTCAACAATGCGCGGTCATACTTAACTAAAAACGTGACAGCTATTTTGTTAAAACATCCGAGAAAGACGTTCTCCGGCCTCTTCCAACTTTAGTTTTCAATCCAAAAATGAATAAAATAAACTTGAAAAGAGATAGATTTATCTTGAATCTAGGGCTTCCCAAAATGTTAAGAGGCAGTTTTTAATTAATTATGAAGAAGGCTATATTGAAAAACTTTAATGTAATTTTCGTTATTATTTAAATTATCTTAAAAAAGTAGTTCCTACATTATATTTGAGATCACCCCCACAGTTTAAAACTGTTTACCTATATAGGTAGCATTATAAAAAAAATATTGGAAAACCTACGATTGTTTAAATAAGAATGTTAACTTCTCGAGGTGTACCTTTTAAACGATGCATTTTTTACTATTTTGCGCATATTTGACTGTGGGAGTTTATTTTCATCAGGAAAGTATCCCATAGACAGTGCAACACTTTTTCCAGAACGCCCTGTACACTCTTTCCTTATCTGGCATACCTCCATAACTAAAGTCTATTTGCTCGATTTATTTCATTTAGGATGTTCTAGTCTTTTTAGCTTCGTCTGCTAATTATTACAGGCAAGAAACTTTTCAACGTTTCCAATATAATTAATGTAAACAAAAATATACGGACTTGCATACTTTGCATCAGTTGTCATTATTTTTGTATCACTTCTATTATATTAAACGAAGTGTAAATATTGAAACGAAACTATTGTAGAAGAAATTAATTATTTAATGTAAAGAATAGATATTTAAGTATTTCTTAAGTTAAAAATTACAAAACTTACCATCACCAGCATCATTTTGTGGAATGAAGAACAAAATAAACAGTAATAATAACTCTGCAGGAAACTTCATTTGTTATAATTGCAATTCCACGCGCACCTAAAAATAGTTTTGATATAATGAAACAACATAAATACCGTTTGCCGTCGTGGTTTCAATAATTACTGCTTTTTATTAAATTAGTACCAAGTAAGCTAGTTTACTAATATTGCTATTACTTTTTAATAAAATTATTCACCAGATTTTTTTATCCCCAATAAAATAACTTAAATTAAATATACTTCATAAACTAATTTTTAAATGTTAATGTGCTGGAATTGGATACACAGCACGTTACATACTAAATACGTTATCAGTTTTATGGATTCTGGTACTTGCCAGAAAATGTAAAATGGCAGTGCTAATAATTCTGTGTTAATTAGGTCACTGATAAACATTGACGAACTGTTCTTAAAATTCTTATCTAATGTGGAAGTTCAAGGACACGATCCTGTTTCAATTGAGAGATAGCTTTTTAATGGATATGTTACAGGCAACTTGTATAATCAGTCATTTTATATAATATAAATAAAACTATAGATTTCGTCTTAATCCACTTATTTTTTTATTTAATTCCCGAACGTTTTCGGCTTATGCCATCTTCAACGCACCTTCTACAAAATAATTGACAATGAAACAAATTTTATAACATATTAAAAATGACTTACAATTAACAAACAAAATTACTTTACTTTTAACAACATTCTCTATTCTCAAACAGATGGTTTTGCTATGAGCAACAATCTCAGCCCATTCCTAGCCGATATTTTTATGGATTATCTTGAATCTCAATTCCTAAACTCCGATGATCCAGTTGTCAAAAATATTGTCTTCTGGGTAAGATATGTAGATGATTGTTTTTGTGTAGTTAAAAATTTTAGTTTCAACATATTAGATTCTATTTTAAATTCTCTTAATAATTGTCATTTTAATATAAAATTCACTCACGAACTTTAATCAAATAATCAACTAAACTTCTTAGATTTAACAGTAATTAAAAATGTTAATGACATATCATTTAAAATGTTTCGGAAGCCCACTCATACGATCATTGTATAAACTATCATTCTAATCACTCTATGTGCCATAAAACAACTTTCCTTTATTCTATGTTTCATCGTCTACATATAGTACCCCTCTCTTGCGAAGATTACATATTAGAACTCAAAACATTACTGTATATTGCCATAAAGAACAATTTTCCCATCTATATTATCAAGAAAATCTTCGAACAAAAGAGAAAACGTATATTTGATTCCTTCTGCTACCCTATAATTTCTCCACCTATAAACAAACCTTATTTCTCCATTCCTTTTGTGGGAAAAAAATCATATTCCTTCAAGAAATTATTTGCAAATAATGATTTCAATGTTACTTTTTCCAATACTTTCAATTTACAAACTAGAGAATAAATAAAGACCAAATTGACTCCCTAAAGAAAAATGGCGTTTACAGCTTGACTTGCAATTGTGGAGCTACATATATAGGACAGACCGGTAGATCTTTCAACATCAGAATTAGCGAACATCTTAATTGCATTAGAAAATCCAAATTTGAATCGAACTTCGCTGTACATATCAACTAAAACGATCATAATTTCGATAGGGACATTGTTTCGATAAAGGAGTGAAGCTCAACATTGCTGAATGTTTGGAAATAGTTTTATCTAACAAGTCACAGGTCAATTTAAACGATCAATTAATATTTGCATATTCGGAGTATTTCAAAAAATTGCCAATCCCTTGATATTTTTATTGTGTTTATTTTTTGCCTTTTACAATTTCTTCCATCGGCGCGCATGTTCCGCCATATTTGATTAGCAGTTCTGGTTCACCTAACGTGACAATTGTAGCCAGAGTGTGCTGTTTATTTGTGATTTTGTTTGTTTGTTAATTGCAAGTCATTTTTAATATGTTATAAAGTTTGTTTCATTGTCAATTATTTTGTAGAACGTCCCCTAAAGATGGCATACGCCGAAAACGTTCGAGATTTTTTTTTTAAATATAAGTGGATCAAGACGAAATCTATAGTTTTATTTATATTTTAAAATGGTCCACGACAACGATTTTCGTATTATTAATTTTATATAATGACTAGGCAGTTTATGTAATGTCTAAACAAGGCATTACAAGTATTTCCTAATGATCTGTAGGCATTTTATGCAATATATTTTTTAAAGTAAATGTTAGCATTAATTGGCCAATGAGTTTAATGCAAAATGTGGGCGTATACCAATTCATCACCAAACTACCCAAGCAGATTTTGTAAGAATTTATGATAGGCGAACTGATCCTTGCCATGAGACAACGATCGGTGCCCAAAGACAGGCTAACTGATAACCAGCGATATTTCGCTGCGAAAAATTACAAAATCAATAATTTATTTCTATTTAGCGTATGGCTTGTTTTGGCCGGGAGTTCCGGGTCTGCGACCCGAGATGTTCGGCCGCCAACTGTATGATATATATGATACCATATCATGTGTATATTGTATGAAGCATGTGTTGTGTGTGGTCAGGTTACTTTTTCCCATAGACCAGTCTTCCGGGAAGAGCGCCGTTAATTCTATCCCAACGGCGAATGGTGACCGGGCCCGATACCGATCCAATGGACTGCGGAAAACTTCCCCTATCCATGGATTCGAACCGAGGACTTGCTTAGTGCAAGCCTGATGCTCTACCACTGCGACACGCGGTCGTGTCAAAATCAATAAATATAATATGCTTACAACACACACGATCAGAGGTTGCAATTAACCTAAACAAGCTAGAAAAACACAGCGCCGGGTGATGAGAATCAGCAAAGCCGGTTTGTTTAAATTAATCTCCAACTTCAAACATAACATATTACCTACAATCATACATTCATTATATAACATGTCCAGGAATGCTAATAATGTCAACAAGTGCGCCGGTTTATGTTTAACGTCGACAAAATTTAGCCAATTGACATGCATTTAAAGCAATTTATAAAATTATATAAAATTATCAACCATTATACAATGAATGCAATGGCTGATTTATACAAATTACCTGTATATTAAAATCAACATTTCAATTAGACTACTGCATTTCTAAGATATTTTCTTTCTCCTTTCTCAACCCTGGTTCATCCATTGTTGCATACAGGTACATCGTTTATTTTTCCTTTGTTTCTTGTAAGTTTGTGCCTCGGTACCAAAATAGTTCTCCTAATAGCTTTATGTCATCAACCCCTGGTTACGTTTATTTTTACGTTAGTACATGTTTCTGCTTATTTCATAACGTTAGCCCTTGTTATCTACCTTACCTGTAGCTTTCCCGAAAATCTAATCAATTACTATGCAAATTTAAAGGATATAGGTAGTTTTATCTGTCGCGGTTTAGCTGTAGTTATGAGTTTGGTTTGAGATTCTCACATTTTTCCTTCACGAGTAATGTAACGTTTCCTGGTTTCCTTAGGCCCCTCTGAAAATGTGATTTTGATTAGTTGGCTCTGACAGTTTAATATTTACGTACCTTCCTAATAAATCAAGTGTCTGCTTTGATGTTTAGACATTAAGTGTATGCTAACATTTCGTTAGTGGTTTTTAGTTGTGTGTTAAGAGTGGATGCCTACAATAGGCACTGCTATTGTTCCACTTATGTGACTTCATTTGCAAGATAATTTCCGTTATTTCATTATTTGGCTTATCTGGTTTTATCTATGGGTATTATCTCGTACTGCTTAAACTGAGTCCTAGCGCGGTCACTTGAGGTCTTCCCTCTACTAACCATCGAGATCTTCGAAGACATTGCGTCTCGCCTTTACAGAGGATTTGAGAGTTAGTGGCTGCTGCATCATTGGTAAATGAAATCTAAGAAAACACCATCTGGTGGATTTAATAGAGATAGCGTCTTCATGGTGAGTATTGATAGTGAAACACATATTGGAAAGTTGTTTTTCCTATTCTGAATGGTTTTTGATCAGTTAGCGCCTCCTTATTACACTACACAAAATTAGAAATTGGGTCTTATTGTTTGAAGTTTGAATTTGAATAAAGCAATATTCATTCGTCACCAGTAGATGTATTGCAAATTCTGCTTCCTTATTAGTGCAATTTAGAAGCTATTCTCAAACCTGCTGTGCCAGCGGATAATCTGTAGGAGTCAGTCCTTGCACCTTTTACAGATGATAGGGGTACATGAAACAATTTTTTGGCTCCGCTTAATTGTTTCGCCAGTTACCAATTTATTTCCGGGCCAGCCTGTATATTCCCACTTGAATTATTATTCGCTGTATTTCAAACGATATCAAATCTTGTTCGCACAAAAGTGCTGGATTTGGTTTTTCCGAAATTCACTTGTTATCGCTTTGCGCCAGCGAGCAGCGATTCCGTTGTTTTGCGGGCATTCTATTTCTGCATTCGGTTGAAGTAACTTGCGTCTACGAAGGCATTCCCGCGTGCTACTGCACCAATTATTAATTAACTTCGTTTGTGAGCTGATGACTAAAATCAGCTCTTTGACGTCATTTTTCAACGTCACTTTTAAACGCCATTCTTTGATGCCGTTTTTAGACGACTCCTTATTTGGGTTTCCTAATTAACACCCTAATCAATAACTTGGACCCGCAACTCCTTTCTGGAATGTCATCTTGAGCTTGCCAAATAGTACAAGGAACGTCCGTTCCATTATCAAATTCGGCCACGAGTTCGATGTTACTGTCGGCTGTACGTTAAGCTAATCCTGGACCAATTCAGTGCCTGCCGGCAACGTTTTTTATCACCACCCAGGTTAGTCTTGTTTCAACTTTTGTTGATTACCACGTCCGCCTATGAATTGTTAGCTGAATCGATTGTAACGACGCTTCCGATTTACAATTTACAAATTTAAACTACGTTTTACAAATTTAAAACGTAATGTATTAATTATTCACAAACCTACGCTTTACACAATTAAAACGTAATGTATTAATTGTTCATAAATCTATGCTTTACAAATTTAAAACATAATGTATTAATTGTTCCCAAATTTACAATTCACAAATTTAAAGTTTTGCTAAATGAATACGTATTAAGAATTTTGTAAAAAGTGCCCTCACGCCATTTTACTATCATTACCGAGATAACGGTTAAAACATATGACAGTGGTAAGCTTACTCCTTCATTGAGTTGTGATCACATTAAATCCAAGAGCCCAAAAGAGGTTCGCATATTTTTTGTGCGTGCTGCATTTTCAACATTAATAATATACTGTATTATATACTGTACTTAAACCTTGTGATAAACAATTTATAGACCTAATTACGATGTTGCGAGCATCTATTAATTATTAATTAAATAAACCTAATTGTTGCTGTAATTTTATTTATTTCTCGAAATCTGTGATTTCTGGCGCCCTGTGTTTTTCTTATTATGGAAAGAGCTTGCAGTAGTTCAGCTGATGATAGAAATCTGCGACCCAAGGCCACCGAATTTGAAGCTAGCTAGGTCATTGCGGTAAGTAAGACATTTCAGAGCTACCGTGGTGTATAAATGATAAGGGGGTTGATCTGCGATTATACTACCATTGATTATTATTAGTGATCGATCGCAGGTTGGCTTCTTTATTGTTTCACAAGAAACTACCATCATATGTTATTTGCCGGCATTTATTGGAAATAAATATCACTTTAATTGCGCCGCATTTGTGTCTTTTCATTCTATAATAGGTTACAGCTTATCAAACGGCTTACATCAGATAAACGTATTTTTAAGATATTTCTCTTCAATGTCAGTTGCGATTATCATATTACCAGGGAATCTTTCAACTTAGATTCGTGAATTGTTGAACAATCGAATTGGTGGCGTCCGTATTTATTTTTGAATATATTAGTGTTAATCCACCCCTCTTCCAAAGTAGCTTACCTGGCCCGTTGCTTATGGTTTATTCTGGATATTTACAACTCGCTATCCTGCTTGTACTGAAGTGTTGCATAGTTTTTTTACTTTTCTCATGTAAAACACGAAGAAAGTATTGTATTCACGACAAGATTACCTTCCGAGATCTCTTCAGATCTTCACGTTTCAGGATCCCTGGATGATGAAAAACAGATTTTCTCAATTCCGTCTGTCTGTTTGTTGCCTGTTGACGGTATAACTCAAAAACTATTTGTTGAAGGAAGACGATATTTTGCATGCAAAGTATATGTCTACTTAGCATAAAACTAAGAAAAATTCGAATAAATATATACAGAGTGAGTACATTAAAAAAAGTTTTGCTTATTTTTACGTTAACTGAGAAACAGATAAAAGTAATATTTACGACAAGTCCTTTCTGTTAAATATAGCGGCGCATTGCAAAGCCGGGATAGATCCTCGATAAGTCCGTGGATCAGACGCCCGAGTTTAAATTTGCGTTCGCAGACGCTGTACTTCGAATCCCATCGCCGGTAATTTCTTTTATTTGAAATTAATTTAATTCGCATTGCCAAGTGTTTCCTTTTATTGTTTCAGTATTATTACGAACGTGAAGATATTTTTACTCGTATTTTTCTTTGATTTTTTAAATTGTTTAGTGTCACAACGTCCATTTACGAGGAAAGTTCTAAGTAAAGCACTTTATATATTTTTTACTTCCGTCTATTAGAGCATTCAGCGGTCACACCCTTCTTGTCCATCTATTGTCGTAATGATGTGCCCTGCCTATTACCACTTCTTTTGTGGGCACGTCACAAACTGGCATTTTTTAAAGTTATAACTAATGTTCAATATTAACCTTCAGAGAGGGGGAGAATAAAATGGGTACTTGGTATACGGTGATCGCCAAAAAGTTGACATCAAATGGGGAATATTTTTATTTAGAGCTTTTTGAAAAGTCAAAACCCTGGAGATCGAAGGTGGTTGAAAAACATTACAATGAGTCAAACAAAGGTTGTCACGTGACTTCCTGACCTGAATCCCTGTCTGATAGTCCGTAAAATCACGCCGTTAATAAATAATTTCTTTCGGCAGCCCGCCTGAGAAGATCCGCCACTCCGAGGTGCAAATCGACCTAAAAATTCAGTTCAATAATTCGCAAAACGAGTTAGTAAAGTATTTGAATTGGACGAGCGCTAATCCCAGAAGGTCATTCTCGGGGTCTGAGACTAAATTCATTTTTGCTAAAGCGGCGGAGCGTTCGAGTTAGTTCAGTATGGAGCCGCTGTTAATTAACCTAGAATAATTACGGCTTTGCATAATCAGGTCCACTATATGTAAAAGCTCGGGAACAAAAAGTCGAAACTGGATTATTTAATTTTGTTCTAATTAGAGCAAACTGCATCACAGGACTAGGGACGGAGAGTCCATACCTCCTATCGACCAGCTTCACCCGGACCGTCCCAGATACCAGAACAGATTATAATTTGGGTTATCAGCATTATTTGTTTTATGAGTTTTGTTGTGTAAATAATTGTAAGAAACATTTTTTATTTTGTACATACATTAGTTAAAAAGAATAAATATCTGTTCTTGATTCAAGTTTATCTCTTGCTTCAGCTGATTACGAACCCTCGGTCAGAGCTACCCGTAGTGGTAAATAATGACGTAAAGTTGATCTTGTGTATAGAAATCAATTCGCAATCGTTACAACACCAAAATTTATGGAAATCTCTTATTAAATGGTAACACAATTCAAGAAGTATTTTTGAGTGGTCTAAGTTGTGGTTAATCCCCTTAAATACTGAAAATTGTGTAATTAGGGTGACCACCTCTCAGGGTTTCACCCGGAGTTTCAGGGTTTCAACACAAGATCTCCGGGCTCCCGGTTTTGTTATATAATTTCTCCAGATTACTCTAATTTTGTCATAATGAAACATTAAAGTCATCATAAGTCGGTTATATTAATAAAAATAAAATCGCCGCAAATCTCGCGCGCGGCGCGAGCGTATAATGATAATCTTTGATTTTATGTGTAATCAAAGGTATTATAAATATATCTCTTTCTATTTATCTTAATGGTTTATCTGCAATTTCAAAAGCTGCCTGTTAGCCTGCAGCAGCTAGTAGTCTAAGTCAGTGCAACTATAGTGAAGAGAGACCGTCTGTGTTGATATTTTATTTTGAATACATGCAGATCAAGCAGAAACAATCCGTGTTTAGTACGACGTACCTACGATATGGGCAAGTATTTCAGTTACACCTTGCATTATATTTGCTAACCTTAATAGAAATGAATAAAAACATGGTTTTTATTTGCATGCCTTTTGTTTTATATTGACGTTCTATATTTCTCATTGAAGTAAACCCTTTTTTACATACGAAGGACCTAAGCGTTTGTATAAATTGAAAAGTGGTCACCCTAGTTGTAATGCATTTAGGTAAAAACATTCCATAGCGAGATAGGGTTACCAACATTGAGTAGATGCTGACCCGAAGAAAATGATTTTTAGGGAAGAAAAACAAGGAAATAAAATGAATAAAAAAGTGCAAGGTGAAATAACGGGTGTTCATAAACAGTCGTCATCCCAGTTGCTTTGAAAAACAAAATGTTATGTCTTTGATTAATTCGTGCAACTCAATGAAACGTCATTGAGTACTGTCATAGCGCATTTTTTCTCAATTTTAATAGACATACGTTTCTGAAGTCAAAACCTACTGGGATGACGACTGTTTATGAACACCCGTTAGTTTTTTACATTATAAGGATATAATTCCTAAGATAATTTTATATTTTTTAAGTAGCATATGAAATGGGAATTTGTTTACCCCTCCGTGGATACATTAAATTGAAGCAAGACGTCTCGTGCGCTTTAATATTTAAATAATTATTTGCCCATTATATTTCTTAGCTAGCTCAGCGAACATGAAACTCGCTTAATATTTCAGTTAGTCGCTTATGCAAGATCACTATCTGCCAAAATAGAAATCTGGTTCCCCCTTATAATGTTGGTTGGACATGAATTAACTTTAAGCAATGCACAAAGAAGCCGAATTGTTTACATCATCTATTAACTTCAAAACACACATAAAAACATAAAAAACAAAAAACACGCATGAAAATACAAAAAAAATTAAAAGAAAATAGAATTAAGTTCTGAAACAACCTACGTGCGATATACATTGAGGCTACTCGTAAACGTGTTGCAAATATACATAAATAAAGTAAAACGTCACTGAAAATAACGTTCAAATAATTATTTCTCTTTTAAAAGAACGCAAATGTCAAAATGTGTTTTAACAAAACGGAATGTCAAAATTACTTGAAGCCGGTACTTATTTGAGTAGCTGATAAAACACATTCCTGCACGTTTGCAAAAGCTTTTAGTTAAACGCAACCTTATCCCGCTCTGCAAACATTTTAACTGGAACTGACTGCTGAATACCCTTGGAAACGGCACGCCTTAATTGTATCACCCGCTTCTGGCCGACATTATGCTGGGAACTACCGGTCGCGTGCAGTTGAATTGGCGCCTCTCAAAGTTGACGCTTCAAATAAGCCTTTAAATATAGCACAATGGGTGTACTTACATGTACACTCGAAAGATGTGTTTGCGGAATTTGCAAATACTGGTTCGCTGCACTTTAACACTATTTGCAGCAAACGTTGGCTGGCAAGCTTTTTTAATTAACGGTTCAAATTAACTTATATTTCCCTGGGTGAAGCCACGTACTATACTTTCCAATCTAACCAATCCATGCAGCTCTCAGAAGAATTTGCGTGCGACTGCTGCTTTCTCTGTTAAATTTGCATGAATTGAAAATTTCCGCATCCCGCGTACAGCGTGTATCTTGCTGCACTCGCGAAAACAAAAATTCACAATACACGTCCAGTGCACGACCGGCTTTGCGAGCATTTGCTTACATAAAATACAATATTAAACATAGGACATTTCAGCATGAAAATAAACATTATCGGTAAGGGATCCAGTTTGCCCGTTACATAGCATAATTCTAGGCCTTTGTAAATCATAGTAACTAAAGAAAAATAGTATATTATGATACAAGTATATAAGTACGCCTTTAAGGCACGTGCGACGAGTTTAAGAGCACGAAGCGCTAGCGGAGTGCTTTTAACGTCGCTAGTGCTTTAATGGCTCTTATATACACGTGCATCATACACTATTTTTTCTACGATCGTAATAGAAATATAAAAACTTAGTTGGGTAACACTTTTTCCGTCATATTGTGTTAGATATTCTATGTTATGTTGACATTAAAATTTACGTAATAAATTATTAAAACACGCCTCCAACGGTAAAGTGCGAATAAGAGGTATTTTAGGCGCTAATATTAAAAGTACTACAAACGTCGCTTTTGACACTAGAAACATTGCAAAAAGTTGTCATTTTGACACGATCGTAGAAAATAGTTATTTAGACCACAAGTGTTAGAAGTGTAACTTTTTTTCACAAGTGTGGAGGGTTATTAAACAGGGCGCAGCCGAGTTTAATATTTTACACGCGTGAAAAATAAGCACGCTAACATGAGTTGTCTATAAGATTTTTTAAAATTTTATTAAATATTCAAATCCAAGCTTATTTTGTATAGAATTGTATTTGCCTTCATTTTAGTCAAGTACGTTGGTCAGTTCTGGTAACTAAGGAAACGTCTGTTTAAAATCGTTCATTCCTAAATTAAAAGCAAGTGTCACTTTTTTCACTCAGTGAAAAAAAGTGGCACTTCACACACCGAAATTAATTTAAAAAAGCCTACTGTTTCAAATTAAATTTTAAAATAGTTATTTAAACCACAAGTGTTAGAAGTACAACTTTTTTCACAAGTGTGGAGGGTTATTAAACGAGGCGTGAAAAATAAGCACGCTAACACGAGTTGTATATAAGATTTTTTTAAATTTTTTTAAAGAACAAGGGTTATAATGCGATTGTCTAATGCGTGATGCTCACCACATCACCACGTGTCATAAATTTGACAAGCGACAGCCGGGTGTGAAAGCGAGGATACGGAAGCTCTGACCTTCCGCCTTGCAGGCCAAGCTCCTTCATGGGGTGTTAGTGCCTCACCATTATTATTAGGTATCTAGCAGTGCAAGGAATGGTACTATGCGAGGACCAGATGTTGTTTGGGTTGTACGGCCTAAAAAACTATTGTTCTTTCGGGTAAAGTGCAATTTTTATAAAATACGTCGAAATAATTTTTATATTTTTTATAATATGAAATTAATACACCTATGCAAAAGTTTACAAATATCGAGTATCTTGACGAAACCCTAATTTAATGTAAAAAGTAACTTATTGGTTTGAAGTAAACCGATCTTTGTGAAATTGTGAGATTCATAATTTTATATTCTTAAAATGTTTTCTTAATAACATAATACGAAGAGAAAACGTAGTGCTTTCTAAAAGATACGGAATATTTATAATAACTCCAAAATCTTTTTGCAATAATCAACTAAATTTCTGCGTATGTATGCTATAGGTGTCTACCAACGTTGTAAATCAACAGTTTTACGGAGAGGATTAGCTTGACCATCTGTGGGGTTATGCATTTCTTTTATATTTTCTGCTACGTAGTTTTTTAACAAAATACGTAGGGTATATTTGCAGATGCTAATTAGGTTGCCTACAAACAGCTTACGAATTTTACTCAAGTACCTTCTGCCCTTGGATGAAAATCGGAATTTCCAGCAACTTGTCAAATTAAGAATCGATGATATTCCCCAGTTAATGTCCAGGTTAGCTAGCTCGAAGTACAACTGGTTGTCTCACGATGTAAACATAAAATGTTATCCTTATTCAGTATCAACATTCAATGCCAATTACGCCAGTATGTTAGATACATGTTAGTACAATATTTCTCAATTTTAGATGACAAAATATCAAATATCAGCACCAGTGAACAGATGGTTATATGTTTTAGAACTGTCGACGAGAATTTAGATAGAATTTTTTTAGGTTTATATGAAACACCCTTCACAAATTCAGAAACACTACAAAATTATCAGAGATGTGCTGTTAAGATATTCGATTAAAATTAAAGATTGCCTCGGTCAGTGCTACAGTGAAGCAGCCAGTGTCAGCGGCTCTATAACCGGTTTGCAGAAGATAGTGCTCAGTGATGAGCCACGCGCCTTGTATGTCGATTGTAATACACAGAATTTGAATCTGGTTGCTCAGCTTTCATTTCAAAAAATTGTAATTGTGACCTTTGGGTTCATACTAAACACACCTCATAAACTTTGTAAGACTCCCCTAAGCAATAGAAATCTCCACACTGACCTTCATTTCTTAGAGCGACTTTCACTATGATGATGTAAGCTGCAATGTCTTGTGAAACAGTCAATATGGGAGCACAAACAGCAACAAGGCCAAATCTGCCTACATGTTCTTGTTCTCAAGGTAGGTACTCAAACACGAGCCACCAAAGAGCATAGCCGTGAATTCTTGCTCAAGTGCATAAGGAGCAAGGCACATTAACCCATTCTTTGGGTGTTTATTCACAAATACTACGCGGCACTAAGCCGAAATTCCCTTTTAACAAATATAATTTGAGTCCACTAAGCAACTAGGTATTTTTAAATTAATGCAGCTGCATGGACTTGAAGATTAAAAATGTCTCCCCAAATCGTTGGTGCGTAAGAATATGATCACTGGAGATTATATTTAAACATTATTCGACTTGACTAAATTGTTTTCATCAAATAGAAGGGGAGTTAAATGAAACTAGTACTAAAGCTCATGAATTTGAAGAGAAAATGTCTATCTTCCAAACCTATTTTCTGCTTAAATTATTAGTTTGTTTTTGAACGTATTGAAGTTTTAAATGTGAACTTCAGAAAAAAGATTTACATTTCACTGAAGCCAAAAAAATATAATGTTTGAGAGAATCATTAAAAGCGATACGGGAAAATGGTTATGATAATTTTTAGGGAAATGTTGAGTTACAAGCTCGGGAGCTAGATGTAGAAGACAATAGACGATAAGGCAGACAGTTAACATACACTCGATGGCCCAAAAGCATATTATAGACAAATATGCATATTAGGAAGTTATCTTTGACAATTTCCATACTGGACGAAAAAATCAGAGAGAGTTATTGGAGCATTTAAATAGTGTGGAATGGTTGGCAATAGATAAGATAGTTTTTGCAGATAACGTTATAGAATTTTACAAAGACGATTTTGATGCATCTGTATTAACTCTACATCGAGACATGTTTTTAGATATAGCGTCGCAGAAAAATAGAATAAATGACAAAAGTTACATATTTTCTGAAAAATTATACAGCAATCTGCGAGCTATTGACGAAATATATAAAATTCATTTATATAACCTGGATTACTCCTGTAACCACATATAAAGCATAAGGACTCTTTCGTATTTACGTAGACTGAAGTCATATGTAAGATCTATAATGACTCAAAAATTACAACAATATTATGTTTATGAACACTAATCTGGATATTTCTCCAAATATAAACCTTAATAAATTTTGTGACAAGTTTATTCAAAAAGCAAGTGTAAAGAAAATTATTGATACTGTCATTTTGAATAGTAACTATTACCTTTCCAACGTGTTATTTTTGTCACTTTTACTTCGACACAAAGTGTATGAAGTATTGAAATTCCCTCATATCGAAAACCACTGAGTCAAATATCTCAAAACTTCGTGTCAACCGACTAATGAACCCACTAAATCAAATCTTCACCTCCGCTGTGCGGATCTTTTGGTGAAGACTCTGGCCCACTAGATCCCTCCCTCGTATTGGGGGGTGCCTAAATATGCTGTGCGGTGTACGTATGTTAATATGTGTACACCATTCCGGTCGCCAGGAACCTTCCTGAAGTCTTGGATCGTTTTCATACGATAGGTCCTCCGAAAATGAAGGCAGCATCAACTTTTGAGGTATGGTTGAAGGCAAACAAAAATTGTTTTTGGTTTTTTTTATAAATAACTGGTTCATAACATTTCATTGTACTAGCGAAACGGACTGATGCTGAGTATCGAAATATTCTTGGAAATCACCGAAAGGCGCTTTTCTTGAGTGGGGGGTACCATATATTTTTTATTGGAAATGATCTCATTTGTTCGTCAAATGTTTGCATTTCTCTACAGTCAACCAGTAGCCGCCTTTCATTATTTCTTACTTCGGCAATATTTATGACAAATGAAAAGCAGCAGGAGAGTATTGTAGCACCAATATTTGTCAGACAAACATTAAAATGAATATTCTTGTTTCATTGAATTGTACTCAGAATACAACTGGTGCTCTGAGTTTTGCTTCAATATTTGTCATTCATTCATTACTCGCTGCTGTTTTTGAAAAATAATCACTTTTTATTTTATTTTATTTTGCACTCAGCCAACAGCCGTTAGGCCAATTATAGGCGTCACTGTACATTTTATGGGGACTTCCAACCCTACTAACGACTGTCATGATGTTATTATGACAACCGGGACCAACTATTTCCGTGACAGCCGTATCACGAGACGCCGAGAGAAGCAGCTGTGGAACTCCCATCCAAATTCTGTCCAGAGAGAGCGTTGCTTAACTCTATTACCATTTTTTACATTAAGTTATTGTATTCTGAATGTGGCTTCGACGAAAAACAAACATTTCTGTAATAAAACCTAAAACACTGGAATAGAGTTTTTCTTTTAAAATTATATTTTAATAATGTAGCGTTGTAGAAAAACTATAAGTGGTTGAAAATTCAACAACCTTGAAGTAAAAAAATTATCTCCTGTGGCTGTATAAAAGAGGCTTCCGTCCTGTGAACTCCTTGCAGCTTTCCCAGTGACCACCCTGCCAAATTTAAAAAGTCGGCGCCTACGTCCATATCTATCTAATCATAGCAAACAATACCATTAAATTTTTTTTTTAAATAATACACTGCAGAGAAACGAGGAGATCTAGAGTTGGCTTTCTAGTAAGCAACAAAGTAGCAGAAAAAGTGAAAGAGTTTAGACCTATGTCAGACAGAATGTGCTACTTAGACATAAGAGGAGACTATAACATATCCATACTGAACATACACGCGCCAACGGAAGTACAAACTGAAGAAACCAAACACGAGTTCTATGAGATCTTAGAAGAAACATCTAACAAGGTAGGTAGGAAGTACATTAAGATGATAATAGGAGATGCAAACGCAAAGATAGGAAGAGAGAGAGAATGTACCTACATACACATTACAGGAGGAAAAAGTAAACATATACAATCCCAACGGCAAGAGATGAAAATAATGAGCACCCATTTTAAAAGAAAAGAGGTGCATAAGGGGACATGGACAGCACCAGATGGGGGTTATTCTAACCAAATAGATCATGCCATTATAGAGAACCGCTGTTGGAAGATAGTAACCAACGTCAGATCTTGTAGAGCAGCTGATAAAAATCTGGATCACTTCCTGGTAAGAATCGACTTAAAAAGAAAAGACCACCCAAAGAAAAGTAGAAAAAGCCAGAAATACAAAATACATGGAAGAACTAACACAAGGATACCGATAACGGAAGTATTAGACACCCCAGAGCATAGAAAAAGGCAGCAGAGAAAGTAGTACCCGTAAAAGAGCATCAGGCAAAAGAAAAATGGTTTGATAAAGAATGTAGAAACGAAATCGAACTACGCAAGGAATAACAAGCACGGGGAACTGATGCCAAGAATGCATATAAGGAACAAAGAGCAAAAGCAAAAAACTAATTAGAAGAAAGAAGATGGTGAAACTCGAACAGAAGGTGACAGAGACAGAAAATTACTACAAAACAAAATAAATCCCAAATTTCTACAGGGAATAAAAAAAAGGAAAAGGAAAATGCAAACAAACCATCTTCATCAAAGACAAAGACGGGAAAGTTAATAAAAAAGAAAGATAAAATCATCTAAAGATGGAAGGAGTATTTCTCAGAAATACTAAATGAGGATACAGAAAAAGAATCTGAGAAAAGTAGATTACAAGTACAATATGAGAATTAGATAAACGATCCTACAAAGGAGGAAATAGACGAAATTATTAAGACTCTCAAGAGTAATAAATGCCCAGGAATCAATGGAATAACAGCTGAAAATATCAAATACGGAAGAGAGGAATTAAAAAAACAAATATACTTACTAGTAAAAAAAATATGGCAAGAACAGATGCCAAAAAAACTGGGAACAGGCTGCAATTATACTGATACTAAAAAATGGAGATCCAACAGAATGTAACAACTATAGAGGCATATCACTATTACATGTAATGTACAAAGTAATAAATGGAAGAGTAGGCACGATAGTGGAGCCACAATTACAAGAATACCCTGCAGGTTTTAGAAAAGAAAGGGGAACAACTGACCAAATTTGTTCAATGAAGGAAGTGTTAACAACGTGCTATGAATACAAAATCCCTGTATTAGTATTATTCATAGACTTTAAAAAAGCATATGACTCCGTGAAAAAAGGAAAACTGATTAGAAGTAAAAAACCAAGTACTATCTGAAGATGTTCTCTGAATGTCACTTTTAGGCAGTGGTCTATTATATGTTTTTTGGACTTTTTGCACTGTCTAGGGTGTAAATCACACAACGTTTCGAGAGTTTTGTTCTACTCCCGTCTTCAGGTGTTCCTGGTTAGTCCTGAGAAGTTTACAACTAAAATATATAACCGCCCTGGTGGCCTAGTGGTTAGAGTGGCAGAGTAGTAATCACAGCGATTAGCGGTCCCGGGTTCAAACCCCGGGGAAGGCACAAATTTACGTTGAATCAGTCCTTCTCATGACTAACCAGGAACAAAACTCTCGAAACATTGTGTGATTTACACCCTAGACAGTGGAAAAGGTCTGAAAAACATATCACTATCTGAAGACTTACAGCTGCGCATATACACACGTTCAAAACCGGTACGAATGTACTACATTCGTGGCTGTTTTTAATGTGTGTCTATGCCCAGCTATTGAGGCAAAGAGACCCCCTGTCAACTTTGCTTTTCAATATAGCACTTGAGAAAGTAATGAGGGATGGCAACCTAAACAGAAAAGCAGACATATTGAAAAACGGACACCAAGTAATAGGTTATGCTGACGACCTGGCCATCATAGCGAGAAACGAAAAAGAATTAAAATAAGAAATGACTAGCAGACTGGTAGAAGAGACATTTAACCCGGGAGTGGTCGCTCAATGTTCGATTAAACCCCACATTTTAAAAACTTGCTGTAGCTTTGTAACGCAACTACTTTGCGACTTGTGCTCTTAAAAATTCTCCTAAAATGCATTTTTGCTATTTTCAGTGATGTTTCAGCACATTTAAAAAAATTTAAAACCGTTTTGCGGTTGATTCAACCGGGGCGCAACTTCTAACGTAACTCAATTATTTTTTTATTTATCTGGTATTATAAATTAATGCTACTCTGTAAAATCGTTTATTATGCTTTCCTAATAAAGTGCAAGAGAAATGTTATAGTTATTAACGACATAAAGTCGTTAATAAGCATCTAACAAACGAGAATAAATTTGTAGCCAAGGCCGTCAGACCGATGCTAATGAATTTATCCGAGCCATGGCCATGGCTGTTATAGGAACCTTTTCAGTCAGGTTGACAGTTCTGTTATTGACAAATAACAAGTAGGTGTTATGAAAATAGTTATTTATGTATCTAGGCTGAAAAATTGGCTTTTTATGGACGATGCCTGAAGGCAAACAGGCAAGGCGTTGTCATTATTAAGATAACAAATTTTAAAAAATGTAAAGCTGTAATTAATTTGGTGTAACTTAAAAGTATGAAATAAACCCTATTTTAAAAGGAAAATGTTTGGAAATTAAGAAGGGTTGATATTAAGACTAAATTTGCTTGGTGAAATAGAAATGAAATTTAATTTAAGAAGATGAGATATAAAATGGAGGAAGATAGCAAGTATATGGTGAAAAACTAAACTAAAAGCAGGACTAATCTACAAATGAGAATAAATAGAGAAAAATACTAAGTTAAGTTTATTGAAGAATTACATTTGACATTGTATATCGATTAGTTTGGATTGTATCGAGCTGTTAGTACGAAAGGAGAGTTCTGAGAGAGAGACCATTGGTTCTTGGTACTGGTCAGTGGAGTAATTTGAAGGAGTGTTTTTAGATGCGGTGTTGGAGTTGAGCGACTACAACTGGGGCCTGTTTTGAGTCCATGCTGTAAGGGAGCTTCTGTTCCTGATTATAGGCAGTTTTGACATATTGGGTGTCATTGGAGGTTTTCGCTATGTTTGTTAACTGGAGCAGTTGGGGTCGTTGGTAGAGTAGATCAAGTTGGTTAACATCAGGGACATTGATAAGTTCGAGTGAAAGGTGTGTGATTTTAGGTATTAGGTAAGCACTGAAAGAAAATAAAGACTAAAAAGGTGAATTTATTATTAAGGAATTACTTACTGTTTGATATTGTTATGTGGCGAATGTAAAAATCTGATATTTGTCATTGAATTTTCAAATTTGTTTGACATATCATTTGACAGAAGTTATTTTTGACTTCAGAACATCAAATTTCAGAATAAGCAAACTAAATAAAAGGAATCCACCCCTGATTTTCAGGAGCTAGCAAAAAGAATAACTATTAATATTCAAATAATATAAACAGGGCAATTAAAGATTGATAAAAATATAATTTTTAATCATATACTAATAGGCAACACAAAGTAAGAGCTCGAATGAGTTCAATATATGCATAACACATTGCAAAATAGATGGAAGCTAATATTTATTACTATAAATAGTGTATTTATCTCTATGATAATATGTGCACAGTAGCAAACTCTAAGCTAATGCAAGCAAAATACATTATGAATTTGCTTTAAATTACTTGTCTATTCATTGGTGTTAACTGTTAGTTTTATTTTTATCAATACATTTTAAGTACAGTAGGTATAAAATTACAAAATATGAATAACATTGTTAAAGATTATATAAATCATTTACAATCAGCTCAAACAAACTGCATAGGCACTCCAACAAACCAACGGTTGTATATTACAAATATATCATTATTGGATACGTGTAGCTCTTGATTCCTTTTGTTCAGTCAAAGCTCTTGATTCATGTACGAATACAACAAAGTTTATTCCCTGAAAGCATAGCTAAATTAGGAACATTTTAGCAATAAATTTAAAAGATGCAAACCTGTTGCTTTGCAGCACGTACAAAACCATCATTTGCAGTGACTGTTACTGCTTGAATACGATCTCCAAATGTAAAAATAATAAGCGACCTTTCTCGGATTTTGCCTCCTACCGACAGACTTTTGTCTGAAGTGAACTGGACGTTGTCAAATACCTCATTATTTGCATTTGATTCTATAGTATCAAACGCAGTTGCATTATCGGGTAACACTGTAATTCTTTTAAATAATTCTTCTCCCCTCGTTCTCTCACTGGGGCCTCCAACTGTATTAACGATGCTCACAAAACTGTCTCGGGCTGTCTCGCAGCAATATAATTTCTTATCTGCAAAACAATTAAACAGAATTATTTTTGACATAGAACACTCAAATATATTGCTTTAATTTACCAAGTGTAAATATATAAATGATTGACAAAATGTTAGTACATGGTTAGCCATCCGAAAAATCTGCTCTTACGGTGCTTTAGGTATGTTTGCAAAAGCACATTAAAGAAAATTTAAAAATAAACGTGTGAAGATCCATGTAACTTCTTTCATAATATCTACATGTTATTGTATTATATCGATACTGTCTGCTTGATCGAAATGTCACCCATAACACCCGAGACCATTAAAATTTAACAGCCACGGCCACAAAGAACGCACTAATAGAGAAGTTTCTTAAATGTACCTGTCAAATAATTGTTAGCCCGTCGTTGGGCGCTCGTATCGCCATTCAGGAAGGTTGGTAGAACTGAGTAAGAATTCGCATACTCAGTTCTATCAACCTTGTTTCTCTGCTTATTAAAAAGTACACATCTTTCAAACTGACAGCGTTTTTGTGTGCCAGAAGTTTTCAAAAACTTAATGATGAGTTGGTTAAGCCGATTTAGCGAATAGGAGACACAAATTTCCCAAACACACAAAAAACCTACTAATAGAAACATTTCCTAAACGCATCTGTCAAGTAATTGTTACGAGTTTGACCCACTCGTCAGGAGGCGCTGGTGTCACCTGTCCGCTAAGGTCACTAACTCACGTTAGCTATGCTAACACAGGTAGGGACACACAAGTTGACAGGTTCAAAAAACGAGTTTGTCAATATCAAATTTACCATAGGCATCACTAGTAAGTGCATAAATAACTTTTCTTATTATTAATTTATTCTTCGAATGCGATGCCACAATCCTTTCTGTAGGTTGTAAGTTAGGCAGATGAACATTTTAACCGTATTTAAAATGTCTAGTAATACTTAAAAAAGAGACATCTAAAGTGAATGTGTGCATATAAAAATCCCTAAAGAGTTTTACTCGAAACATTCCTCGCAAGTGGACATTGTGACTAGGGTGACCACCTCTCAGGGTTTCACCCAGAGTCTCAGGGTTTCAACACCAAATCTCCAGACTCCGGGTTTTGTTATAATTTCTCCGGGTTACGCTGATTCTGTAATAATGTCTAACATTAACATCAATGTAACTCGGTTATATGTATTCATAAAAATAAAATCGCCACAAAAAATCTCGTGCAGGGCCCGAGCCTTTAATCTTTGATTTTATTGTAATCAATAATATAATATTGTAATGCTTTGCTACTATATTAACTCTATACATAAATATTATTTGTAATACCATAAATAAATAAAATTGATCCACTACATAAACCTTAGTTTGAATTTTATTGCCTCTCTCTACCTAATTAAAAATATGATTATTTAATCATGCTTCACTGTAATAAAAGTATGTTGCTCTTTCTATATTCTAACCATTTGCAACTTATTAAAGCTTTTGCGCCGGCTAGCAATTTGAAACTCCTATCTGCAGGGTTGGATTCTTACACTGTTGATGAATTTAACCATTGTATGGCACATGCTCGATTCTGACGAATGACAGATAACCATACAATATTTAACCCCAAACAAAGCTGTTCGTAATAAAGAAAATTCAGCCTATGTTGACAACAAATTAACCATCAATCAATCACTTCACCTCAGGTAAATTACAACAATGCTTTTATAATAATCAAGTAGTTTGGCTAACCTATAATTGGTTTTCAAGTGCAAAAAGGACGTCAACTCGCATTTGTTTTTTCTTCAAAGAACGCCGATCTCGTTTCCG
The DNA here is from genome assembly GCA_940337035.1 of Agriotes lineatus. Taxonomy (NCBI): domain Eukaryota; kingdom Metazoa; phylum Arthropoda; class Insecta; order Coleoptera; family Elateridae; genus Agriotes; species Agriotes lineatus. Next base: position 26,102 of record CALNHX010006136.1, read on the forward strand.
GAGTCCGCAAAGGATGAACAGCTTGTATTTGCTTCCTAGAAAACTCTCTGCTGCTGCTACCTGCTGATAGACCACGAATAAGACCTCCTCTAGGTGCTGCCCTTTGCTGTCTGCTTCCCGCAGCTCCCAATCTTGAAGAATCTTGGCTCTAAAGGACGAACTCGCACAGGCAATGGTTGGAAAGGACGCCAAGCTCGTATCTGCTTCCTGGCAATATTTCAGCTGCTACTACCTGCTTCTGGATCATGAACAAAGCCTCTTCTAGGTGCTTCACTTTGCTTTCTGCTTCCCGCAGCTCCAAAACTTGTAAAATCTCAGCTCCGAGAACGATATCGCACAAGCTACGCTCCAGGTCCAATTTATTCTGGAACTGCACTCCGGAACACTGCCAATTTAACCACAGCTGGACTCCGCACACAGGCAAATACATAAAATGCACAACTGGGCATAAAATATTTATTCCTATCAACAAAATTTTACAAAATCGGGAAGCAAAACAACACACAAGCTTTCGATTTGGCTTCCCCAACATAAAAAAATACAAGCGACTCCCTAGGTTACCATAGCAATTCTATCTAAATTTTTAATTGTTTTTGTAAATGTCATTCAGGAAACTATAACCTCACAATTGGTCGTACTTTTTATTTTTAGGAAATAAACACTGATTAACACGCCATCAGCAACTTCTTGTAATCTTCAATAATTCTCAGGTTGCTTTTTATGTGCTCTTTGCCTAATCTGTGCCTTCTTGCACTGTTTTATACTAATCCCTTTAGCTGCGTCATCGATTGTTGGCACTTCAATATGAATGCAAACCGTCTGTGTTGATGTTTTGTTTTGAATATACAGTGTGTCCCAAAAAGTTTTATACAAATGGAGTAAAAGTTTATCTTACATTTCACAAAAAAAAATTCTTGATAAAAAGCTCTGCATGACTTGTAGATCCATAATCAAGTACAAAATTTTTAAAACATTGACTGATATACAGGGAAAATCAAAATTATGATTTGGAATGAGAGTAAAATACGTTCAAACTGTAGTGGAGAGCAAAATGTAATTGAAATTGTTATTAAGTAGCAAAAAATTATTAGATTAGTGATTTTCCCAGATAAAAATTATAAGATTATTTCAATAAATACGTCAGCAATTGTTAGATTAATGCGCAGTACGAAACATTGTAAGATCCCGTTCATAATAAGCGCCTGATTTTGTGTTACTCGTCCTTATTAAACACGTTCTGGATAGAGTGCTTTGGAATATCTAATAACTGTCAACAAATATCAAATGCTACTTAATAACAATTTCAATGAACATTTTGCTCTCCACTACAGTTTGAACGTATTTTACTCTCATTCCACATCATAATTTTGATTTTCCCTGTATATCAGTCAATGTTTTAAAAATTTTGTATGGATCTACAAGTCATGCAGAGCTTTTTATCAAGAATTTTTTTTTTGTGAAATATAAGATAAACTTTTATAAAACTTTTTGGGACACACTGTATAGTAGAAACAATGCGTGTTTAGTACGACGTACGATATGGACCAGTATTTCAGTTACACCTTGCATTATATTTGCTAACCATTAATAGAAATGAATAAAAACATGGTTTTTATTTGCTTGTTTTTTGTTTTTTATAAATATTCTATATTTCTCATTGCATAAAACCTTTTTTTTACTTACGTAGGATCTTAGGGTTTGTATAAATTGAAAAGTGGTCACCCTAATTGTGACACTAAAAATTTTTACAAAGGAATTTAATAGAATCTCGGAGAAGAACCAAAATATAAGCTCGCATTGTGATAGCCGAAGTGTTGGAATGTGGCAAGCAGCACAAAATATTCGATAAAGATTTACATTTGCAATAATTAACTTTTTTAAGCCGACAAACGTTTAAAAATACTTGTTATGTAATATTTATTTATTGAATTCATATTGTAGAAGTTATTTATATTATAACCTATAAACTGATTGTATACGCCACTGAAAAACCGAGTTTGATTTGACATAAATAGCACCGAGTTTCCCTACCTTTGTACCTATGTTAGCGTAGCTAACATGATTTAGTGACCTTACTGTCCGCTGTTTGAAAAGTACACATAACCTATATAAATAGTAAACTCATGTTTCAAACTAAAAGCGACAAATTATTTAAAATGCGTGAAAAGCATTTTGAACCAAAGTACATCGTTACAATTGAGGGGTTGACAATACTCATTAAACAATATGTATTGTTATTTGAATTACTTAATCAATTTTAATAGCTTATTAACATATCTAAGAATGTTATGAGTATCATAACTGCCCCAGATGTTGTTTTGAAATCGGAGCTCGTAGAACAAGGACTTTAAGACATCTAAGGCCAGTTTCCTTAACAGTTCAATAGAAATTTTATTCTGTCAATGAGTGGAACCACAATATAAAGCAGATTTACTTGCTTCTTTTACTCAATAATAGTTGGCAGATTATGCTGCGTGGTTTTCTTAATTTACAAGCGTTGTGAATTTCATACAGTATGACACACGTAGGTATGAAGAAGAGATTTGTTAACCCTTCAGTACCCGTTTACGGTCTGTGAGACCGAGCAAACATATGATGCAGTATATTACTTAATGTTCTAGCGTTAGTTTACCGCCCATTTCACTACCTTCCTAAATATTGCCATTGAAAATCCGTATGCAGTTTTGAGTTCGTGCGTGCAGTGGTTTAAAAGTTATTTATAATTTCGGTTTCAGAAACCGAAGCGGGTACCCGAGTTGTTTTTATTTTTACCTTTGATATACCACTAATGTGAGGAGAAGAAAGTATTTTCGGCATTTTTAGTAACACTGTTATACTAAAACATTATTATAGTCATGGCAGATTTTATGAGAAAGAACAGGCGCGACTAGAACAGACGATGCGAGATATAATAGCGGAGGAGGATGTCGACAACGCGTTTTCTGATGACGTGCCATCGTCTGACGAAGATAATTTATTGGAAACTAGGGAAATGAACAGTGACACTGAACAGGAAATATCTGATTATGAAGACATTAGTGAACGAGAAACTAAAGCCATAAGATATCTCATTATTTTTATGCAGGTGGCAGAGGGTGTCGGTCTGCGAGACCGGTGCGGGTACTGATGTCTTACAATTTTGAACGGGTACTGGAGGGTTAAACAGCTGCTTTATTAATTTGTAATATGAAAACATAAAACTGAATTATTAGTTTTGTATGTATTGCATATTACCAAAAATGCTCTGAAAGCAAATCTGAAATAAAGGGCAGTAAAAGTGGAAAAAGAAATATTGATCTGAATAAAATAAAACCAAAACAACTCACACGCGCTTATGGTGAATCTTATACAACTGTATAGTCTGTTCAGTAAACATAAAAACACAAGGTGGCCTTTGATTTCCAAAATTTCATGAGTGTACTTCCAGAATTTATCTTTGTCTAGGAATGTACTTACAAAAAGTTACTGAAACATATAGGTTAAGGGTGTGACATTTACATCCCTTCTGTCATAAATGTTGTAATTAACTACTGTTAAGAATATTATACAAATACTGTGTTGGATACTATTGACGTAGCGCTTATTAATAGATATTTTTATTACATTTGATAAAACTTAACAGGAGAATTTCTTGAAAAATATCTAGTTTGACACTGACAATCAGAAATATTATCTGTCATTTTTAATTCAAATCTGCCTGTATACAGGTGTGGAAACCTTTGCAAAACAAAATACAGAATCCCTAGTACAAAAATTATATGCACATGCCAACTTCAAAAAAATTTAAATGTTTTTGTGTTTACTGAATGCCCTATACCAGGAAAACTTCTTGTTAAAAAAGTACTGTGCCAAATTGCATGTAAATAATTACATTTTTATTGAAAATCTGTTGCACTATAGTGATTTTGCAGATGTAAAGCAAAATGTCCCAAAATTTTGTGTTGTCAACATTTTATGATGGAAAGTTAAAGAATGAACAGGATACTTATCTTATGGGCCTAATGATAGATAAAGCTGTGGTAAGAGATAGCACGCACAAACGGTTTGTTAGCCTTTTAGCCATCGCAGTTTTTTAAACGCCTGGATAGAACAAACTAGTTTAAATAGATGTAAGTGTAGTAGCGGCACGGTTACCGCCTTCGGATATAGATCAGGTCATATTAGTACAGCATCGGCACATGAACTGTTAAACAGCCACTACATTCTAGTCAGCTTGCTGATTATTATTAAAAAAAAAATGAAAGGTGGGCACCACATGACTTTCTTTTACTGCTTGTAAGTTTAATTTTGCGATTCTGTTCAAAAGCAATTTTTAACAAATAATCTATTTGACAAAAATTATAAACGATTTCAAATTTATATTAAAAAGTATATATAAATTTTCGAGTCAATCGATTAACTGTCTGGGCTGTAGAGCAGACACAGACTGACAGACTTCTTCTTCTTTGTTGACGCGACAACCCTAATTGGGTTTTGGCAGTTCCCATGGAACTCCCGTAATCCTATTCTTGGGTGTATTAAACCCTGTGATCTTTTGCTTTTGATTAAGTTAGAGTTTATGGTGTGATTTTGCTGTTTCCACGACTTTTTTCCATTTTTTCTATTCTGCACTTTTTCCATCTAATTTTCCACTTCCATCAATTTCAAGTCTTCTCTTACTTCATCCCTCCATTTTGATCTTGGCCTTGTAGGTACAAATACGGCAAATTTGTCATAGCAACATCATCCAAAAAAGCTTTATTTGGAAACTAGACAAAATCACACATATGGATCAACGACCAAATCGCATTCACTTTGAAATGTTAACATTAATAGTACAAGACTGTAAATTTGAAAATGTTATGCCATGGGCAAAAGGGGCATCAAAATTCTGCTTTAATAATTAGAAAAGGTAACAAAAATTGCGATTTGGGTACAATTTTTGATAAAACTTTTAGTTGGCAAGCCCATACCGACGACATTGTTAGAAAATCGCTACAAAATCTTGGATTTTTAATACGATCTACATCCGAATTTACTGATACTAAACCTATTTTACTACTTTATAACAGTATTGTAAGATCTAAACTAAAATTTGCATGTAATGTATGGAATCCTAGCTCACTTTTATATACACGAAATATTGAAACAGTTCAAAATAAGTTTATTAAGTATTTATGTTTTAAAAAATGAAATCGCTACCCACACTATGATGACTGTCCTACATTGCTGCCCCTGGTCAAGCTGTACGTTCCTGCCTTGCGCTGCAGACCTCGGAAATTATTTAATATACCTTTTTCTAGAACAGAATTACGCTGTAACTCATCTATGATTAAAATGTTACACATAACAAATCAAATATGTTGTAATTTTAATATTGATATTTTTAATGACTATAAAATCCTTTAAAAAAAAGTTAGCACGCTTTGATACGGAGAGTAATTAATCTGGACTAAACTGCTCACGCCTCACTGCAATACTGGTCTTGTTTGTTTTTGTTTGTTTTTAATATTAAATTAAGGTATTATGCACCTCTACTGGGATTCCCCAGCAATGTAATTGAGATTCATCCCGTTTTGTTGGGCTTATTAATAAATAAATAAATTTTGTATATATTTTTGGGAAAACTGCAGAATTCGGGACTAATTCCCCTTCTATTGCTAATATCAATTATTATTAACCATGTTTCTCTAGTAACCATAAGTAAATTTATAAGGAAAGCAATTAAAAGGAGAGGACTTGAATTGGCCCCGGATATGCAGCTTAGCCTATTTTATTATGTTAAATACACTATTTCGCTGGTTCACAATAAAAAAACTTTTTTCAAGTCTACTTCTTTTGTTTTATCGCCTTTTCAGTATTAAATTAAATCATTTAAAAAATCAGAAACAGTACCAATTCTAAGCCTAAATTTACAATTACAAATAAAATTTAAAATTTAAAATGTAAATGGCTATTAATAGAAACGAATATGGACATTAGAAGATTTTAAAGATCATAGAATATGATAAATACCAGAAACATAAAAATTAAGCACAATTTTACTGATCAAAATACAAAATTTCATTGTAACTGGTAACTGTCATTAGTTATATCTGATGTACACTTCTTTGGATAATCTAATTACAGCCAGTTAAAAACATTTATTACTTTTCAATATAGAGTAACAAGGTCAACACATCACCAAGACACACACCTCATACAATGGTTGCTGCGCAAGCACCAAAGGCGCGATCCAACTCTGTATCCCGAATCCGGGGCAAGTTGATCATTGTACCGCTAGATGCCAGCGCATATAGCACCCGCCTCGACACCGCAAGGTAAATGAGGTTATAGATAATACATACATACATACTTTTCAATGGTAAGTTACAATCTGAAATTCTCCCCAACTGATGTATAAATTAAATAAAACTGACAACACTGTACTACACAATACACTGTACTTACTTTAAGTGATGTTCTGACTTATGACAAATGAACTAAATTACTTTCTGAACAACTTATTTTAATGTGTAAATGAGTGCCACTATGTTTCGAATTATAAGTAAGCAAAAGTTAATGGATATCTTGATCATTCCTTTACGAGTTCCACAAAGCAAAGTCAAACAAATAATCCACATTCCAAAACAACAAATAGCATCATATTCAGGTGTAACGGTAAAGTATATAATATTTCTATCACAGTTTAATGCACTTTTTTGTCAAGTATATATTGTTTATATAACAGTTTAATATACTTTTTTGTCGTTCCTTTTATATACATTTTCGTCGAGTTAATAGAAATGGCAGAACAAAGCATAATTTAATTATGCAAAATTTAGAATTCAAAATAAATTCTGCTTACCTACCTATATTTACTTTAATATTTTGAACTACAAAGCCAGTTTGTCGCAGTTTGTAAAGCATGTTTATTTAAATTAGCATTAGTTACCTTTGAAATAGGCATCCAAAATGGGCTTCACAGGCCTTTTTGATTCCCACTCTGCTTGTTGAGTAAGAACAGGAACTGAAAACCTATATTTATTGCAACTACCATTGGTAACGGAACTAACATAAGCCAATATCGCCGAGACATCTAGATTGACCTTGTTAATATGCGAAATATTTTTTGTAGATAGCTCAGATTCACATGCAAAGTCAGAATCATCATCCAAATCTAAGTCTTTGATTCTATTTCCATTTACTGTAATTCCTAGTGTCTCCAACTTCGCCGCTAATTTATAGCTTATTCCATTAGCAAACACAAATGTGATCTAAATTTTACAATAATTGTAGTTTTATACTAATCATTTCAATAACTGCATGTTGGTACCTTAGGTGTCTGAAATAAGCATGGGTACAACTGCGCACATTCCAGATATTCTTCGGCCTGATCCAGAATACTTCTCACTCCATAGCTAGTATCACCCATGCTGATTTGGCTTAACGATTTTGGATTTCGTGCAACAACTTTCACCCAGGACAAGCCCCTTTTACAAACAATGTCAACAGTTATTTTTCGGTCCTCCAGATTGAATACTTTACAAACGCTTTGACACTCTTCAGTGTCACGTAGAGTTTGAACTAGAGCATTGAAGTGTGTTAAATTTGAGCACTGCAGATGTTCCTTTTTGATATTTTGTTCCCTACAAATCTAAAATTCCAATTTTTGTCTGTAAATATGAATTGAAAAAAGACCTAACCTTTTTGAGGAAGTTTAATTCCTGTTTAATTTTTCTATGTAGTTTCTGTACACCTTCTAGATTATGAAAGATACATAAGGATTGAAGGAGATCTTCGCCAAACTCGATTTTCTCCTGTGCTAATGGTATTAGATTTTCTCCTTCGGTTTCCATTGTTACAAATTATCCTACAAAATTGACATCACAATTCGTATATGTCAAAATCAGCTGAAAGAAAAGAGTAGTTCAAAAGTAGCCATGTCGGTATTGCCAAGTCTACTCTGTCTAAACTTGTTAATAATTTAAATGTTTTTGCAACTTTCAACTAAAATAACGTCATAGTTGTCATTCTCAATGTCAAAATAATCTTTATCTGTCAGTCTGTAAAATTGCCTTTTAGTTGGCAGTTTTAAGTTTGTAAAACGACTGTTTAATAACATGTTTTCATTAGTTGACGTCGTCAGCAGTAACCATAGATATACAAATACTACGTATAACTGGATAGGCCTCTAGTGTTCACTGAGCGTGTCAACTCGTGAAGTTATTCAACCCACCTATATGTATTATATCGCTCTCTGTCTAGCTCATTAATGCTTATGGCCGAATTACAGCAACTTAACTTTAATAGTATTTTACAGTAGAAGTCCGTTAGGATAGCCTTTACTGCCGAGCCAGAGAATTTGTGAGACGAGCTCGAAGAGCGAGTCGAATAATACTGGCGAGGCAGTAAATGCCCTAACGGACGTGTATTGTACAATAGTTTTTGTAATACCAACATACAATTCGGTCATATCTATATTTTTCTAATTTATTTTCATCCAAACGCTAGGTTTGTGTAATGACATTTTAGAATGATTGAGAGTGCGTAGAACGTTGCAACTGTTGTTTATAAATGTCAGTTATTTCCAATTTCGTGTATGCTTGTAAGCAGTTTTAAGTTGTAACCAGCTCGTAACTTATGACATCTGTAGAAAATGATGAAGATATTCCTAAAGACGTTAAGATTCTGAATGAGCAAGTTATTTTAGCGTATGTTCAGGAGTTATAGCAGTTTTTTGCGCCTTCTTCTATGTGGAGTTGAAGGCTAGCTTGCTGCTGGATTTGTGTGACAAACGTCACTTTGACGTTTGGCACACAGTTTAGCAGGCCGTGGTCTTTACGGACACTTTTTACGGCCGGGCCGTAAAGAGGTTGCTTACGCAGTAGTAAACAGTCCTTAAAGAAATATTTAACAAGTAGGTATTACAAAAAACAATAATTCAGTTAGTCAAACATCAAAGCTTTCAAAGAAATAGAACATGTTTCAGACATTTTTTGTTCGCCACATGGAAATATATTACCTTCCATTTTTTATTCATACTTGTTACACCTTGTATCTGTTTAGATGCGGTTTTTAATTAATCTATTTAATCGATTATTCCAACCCTCTACGGAATTGCTGGTTTTGTGTTTTTACTGTACTAGTTTCGGATTTTTTTGGTTATCGACCAATTTTCCAGACAATGTCTCAATCATAAAACCGGGCGAATATTTCATTGGTTGGTGTTTTTGGATGTGCTACCAACCATTATTAATACTTAGAACATACGCTACAATGATTTGTCAGAAAATATATCAACTGTATGCCAATAACGAGGTACCATTCTTGATTGCATTTAAAAAATAGAGAGCATTTTATAGTTTCCGTATGAAAGAACTATCTTATTTATATAAGTTGTAAACATAAAATCCAAAATTAGGAAAACAAGTGCGTTATAGATATTAACGATACAAGTTTGATTATGAACGTCTTAACAAAACGAGTATGATTGTCAAAACGAGGAGGTGAGCTGAGTTTTGCGGCAATCAAACGAGTCTCGTTAAGTGCAATAAGCAAATGTGTATTGTTCAATAAATATCTTCAGCAATAAATTCTGCTTCAATGTACTTTTTATATCGTGTGTTTCAAAAAAACTCATTGAGGGTAGGCCTTGGAAAGAAAGATAAAAAAATCTAGTCATGTCTTAACTTAAGTCTGTAGGTGAATGTCAGATTGCATTTGTTTATGAAAACATCTGTCACTGTGGCAGGCAAAAATTTACACTCCATTAAGTTTACTTGTATCAAACCAAAAAGAAAATAAGATATAATTTACACAACAAAAAAATGCATATTTTTAGGAGAATAGTTCAAGGTCAAGATGTAATTTAGTTTTGTCTGACTTATGGTATGTTTGCTTCAATGGGTATATATCAAGTTACGACAAACTTCAATTTGATCATGGCATGCTGTGGATGATTTTTTTTTAACCCACGATATAAAAAGAGCACTGAGTGCGGTAATGAAGCTCTTAACGATACTAAAATTAATTTGGCCTATAACAACACCGATGAAGATAATAGTTATTAACGCTATTAGGCCTCGATTATGAAATTCAACCACGTCCTTTATATTTCTTTTAATATCTTATTTTTATTATCAACATATACATTAACCGTATCGTAATTAGCGATAGTAACGGGAGGCGATTTTACATCTACACGAGTATCAACGTTTAATTTTTAGCTGTTGGTTATATTTTCATTCTTCTACTGGAAGTGTGAACTGCGTTGATGATTTTGTTCGCAGACTCCATATCTGAGTCATGGAAGTGTGTATGTAACCTTCGGCTACTAATGTGGACTTCCACCCACCGTGTCGTTTCAAAGCAGTTATATCGGTACTTGCAGCTACTAATACTTGGGATTTTCGGAAACTGTGTCCAGTATACTTTTCAGCTTCTGGTAGTTTTAAGTAGTTGGCTATTTCTCACCCCACTTTGGATAGATTGTTCGTTAGTCCTGCAAGCACCCACAATGCCAGTTATAAGAGCAACCTTAAAAAATATCGTATAGGTACACATGACAACATATTATTAAGAAGTTGATTTCCTATCTTTCTTGCAGGATATACTTTATATGGAGCTTTGCATAAGAATTCAGTAATCGATTTTCTTGGGAATAAATGTTTTTGATATTGTAGCCTGATAGCTCGCATATTTTCTTTAAAAAATGCACTTGGGATATCTTTTAATATTAATATTGTTGTGAATGTTCAGAATAGATCTTAGCATAGAATATTGAGACCATAATCAGTAGGATATGTATATTTCTCTGCTAATCCAGAAAAATAAGCCAGGAGAACATGTTCTGACAATGAATTCGTCTTCTTTGTGCTACGCTAATCCATGAGAGCTTTGTAACTTAACTCGTATTTTTTCTCGATTTTTGTAGTAAGAGGTTAAGTGTTGTAACTTTAGCAGCCTCTTGAGCGTCTGGCGGCGTACAATTGTCAATATCATCCAGAATTTAAATGTTTTCTTTTGTACAGGTAGAGCAAACACAGATTCGATGACAAATGTCAATGTCATTTAATTTTTGAGAAATCAATGAACTGTAGGATAATCGTCATAGTAATGATGATTACTGCCCATGCAGAAAAGTAAAATCTCGTTATCATATTGGTCAGTAACCGTGAAGAGTTCAATTTTCTCCACAGTTGAAGACTGAACAACTTTCTCAATTAAAAACGTGTTAGAAATGCATAAATTCTTTAATATGATTAGGAAAAAAACCTTTTAGATCAAAACATATAATTCTTTCTTCGGCTTCATTTATTCTGTCTAAACACGGTTTCGCTTTGTAGCACGTTCGCCTTGGTTTATTTATGTTTCTTAAAAATATTTTATCATCTTCCATAACTGACTATTCTTTTAACATGTTCTCTTCGTATACATCACATCGATCCTTTTTTGGCTTTTGAAAATCGATGTTAAACTCGTAATGAAGATATATCGATAGCAATGTATTTTCTCTGGCTTTATTTGCTTTTCAAAACTTGTTCCTATTCAAAGTGACATTCCGATATTTTTTTGTATGTGCCCTACAGTAATACGACTCCATTCTTGGAATGCTAGTAATATATTACCGAACGTAGTCCTTTCTTCATGGAGATAACAATTAATTCTTCGTTAACTTATATCTAAATGAGACAGGAAAGAAGGGTTGCAAACACGATTTTTTTCGTTGGCAAGATGAATATAGCATTTCTATTAATACTGGCTGCGAGAGGCACTATTCGACATCTGTTTTCCTTTTTGTCAACCCTTTTTGTATTTTTAGCATAATAATTGGAAAAATTCGACAATGCGTAATAGTATATTATATCATGAGGGACTAAAGTGCACCATTTAATCCCTCGAGGGCGAAGCCCGAGGGCAACAACCACTCAAGGGATTTAGGCACTTTAGTCCCGAGGTATATACGTTATTTTTTGCCCTTTTGGGAACATTATCATCAAACATTTCCAACATTTGGAATCTGTCAATTTGGAAACTGACAATTACAATTATTAAAAACTGAATCGTAGCAGGTCCTGGATAGCCTGAATCAGTTGGCAGTATTGAAGTGTATTGTCAGTATATGTCAAATTCGAGATTTGCAGGTTAAGTTTTGCGTCAGTGTGTGTCAAATGACAAACAAAATCTAACCTACTAACCTCGTGCGTACATAAATTTACCATAGTTACGGTATCATTTTTACTTTAGTCCCTAGGGATTAAATGAGCTACTTTAGTCCCTGTTTACGGAGACTAAAGTATCAACTTTAGTCCCGGAAGTGCAAAAAACATATTATATATTACTTCCCTCTCCTGTTTTTTTGTTTGACGTTTCTTCCCTTTCGGTCATCGCTTTTTACATGATGATATGGGATGAGGCGATAAATAGATATTTTGTCTATGTTATTTATTCTTTTTTATTAAATAAAGAATAAAACTTATAAAAAACTTGTAAGAGGTTGTAATCGATAGTGTTTACCTAAATCCTACCATAAGCAGTCATGTAAAAAATGTATTTTTAGTAAAATACGAGACAAAAAAATAGATAAATAAATATTTTCACTACAAACATGAGACAACTATATCGAGTTTTACTCCTTCATGTACCCACTCTAAACAATTTGAACATTGAACCATATCTTTGATAGACTGTTCTTGACAAATATAATAGTGCCAGCCTTTTACATTGACATCAATATCATCGTTTTCGGCGACATCACATAGTACAGGTTCCCCTTCGTCAAACAATATTTTTTTACATTGTCCCGAGTATGCATTAAAATTATTATAATATTGTTGTTTTATAATTTTGTTTTACTTACGGATATACATTGGAATTCATGCTTTAATCTATAAGTGGATACAGCATCTTGAAAAATGTAAATGCCTGGGGGCCATTGCAGACCAAAAAGGCAGTGTAGATAAATCAAACAAGTAGAGACACTCAGCGTCGGTTCCTTTGATGTCAAAATACCGATTTGAATGACCTTAAACGGTCCTGGCATGGCCAGTTTCATTCATACCCGCTGACGAGCGCTAGCGGAACAGATTCATGAAGCTGGCTATGCTCCTGGGGGAGTGCTTTCCGATATTACCAACAGATAGCGCCACTACTTTACCACATCAGGATTGGTAGCAGATCCAGTATCATGGAGTAAGAGGGCCGATCACCACGCTACAAAATCTGCGATGATATTTATGGCTCTTTAATAGTATAGTATCTACCACTGTCAGCGCTGGTGTTCCCGCCGGGTTAAGGTCATTAAAAATCACGTTAGCTTCGCTAACACAGGTAGAGAAACTCAGTGTTCTTTATGTCAAACTAAACTCGGTTTTTCAGTGAGATATACAAAATCAGGTTTTATTATGGCTGAAAACGATCATCTGTCTACTTCTAACCTAAAGAAAGGCTTATGGCCTCACATTCCGAAAGGTAAATTAATAATAAAAACTGTATTTATGCACTTACTAGTATCGCGTATGATAAATTTGATACTGACAAACTCGTTTTTTGAACCTGTCAACTTGTCTTTCCCTACCTACGTTAGCGTAGCATACGACCGCTGCGGCATATCCAAACGTAAACAAACCCCTACCATGCCGCCAACTAACCTGGCGAGGAACATTTGTACCGCGAGTGGCAAACTACGGTACTACTAAAGAGCCGCAAAATTCAGCGCAGCGGCCTGCATGGGAATCGGTCTCCTTACCTTACTTTCTTACCTTACCTTACCTTACCTTATCAAAAGTGATTCAGAACCTAACCTGCTAGCCTCGAATTTTACATAGACTTACAGTATTGCCACTTTCAAATTTTAGACAAAACTCAATCAATTATTGCTGATGGGAGTAAATATAGCGGCGAGGGCGACATTTTTACGGATCAAAGAATGGCGGTACTCTATACACTGGCTCTGATTGGTAGTACAATGACTATATATGTGTTACAGTCGAAATGCGGGTTGAAACCTTTGTTTAAGCTTATCAAGCTTATGCCAAAAGTATGTAACGTCAAAATTATAGTTCGAAGAAGATTTTTAATGATCCCAAACATATTAGCAACGTTGGCAACAATGCGAAAGCCTGACACTAAGCTAGACGTTGAGAGAATTATTTATGGGGAATGGGCAACCTTTGCTTAGCTGAGGGCGTAATTTTCGGACTTAATCAGGTTGTGGGTCGTAGGTAAGAAATAAGTAGGTAGTAGTGAATAAAAAAGCGATAAAAATGCACACATTTATTTTATTAATTATAATGGCATAATCAAACATATAAAAAGCAAATTAACAAAAAAAGATGAAATTAAAATGAATGAGAAACTTGAGTTTGAAGCTGAGAAACAAGATGATCAATATTGGGGCCAATATCACTAGTACACAGGCGCAAAGTGTTTTCTAAATTAACACATGTAAGCCGAGTACGATGCTTATTTTTATTAATGTTCATGATTGAAAAAAGCTGCTCACATTTATACGTGCTTCCGAATGTGCAAATTATTTTTCGTGCGAAAACTCTCAGCTGTGGATACTTTTCTTCGGAACGGTATCTTCTGTAAAATTAGTTCCACATCATCAAATTTAGACTTCAAATATGAGTCTTTTTGAAGCTCGATCAACTCCATTTGTAATTGAAGCGGAGCATCTTCCACATTACACTTACAAGAATCTACAAAAATATTGAAAGTGCTATCCATATTCTTAAAATCGGTAAACCGATCAGTGAATTGCTGTGACAGTAGTTCTAGTTCTTCTGCATAGCGACCGTATTCAATGTTTTCGTGACTGGATAATGTGAAAACAGTTTTAACTTCTCATTTGTGTTTCCCACAAGCAAATTTTGTTTTGAAAAGCTTTAAGATGACTGTACAGCTGATTTACCAATTGCCCTTGTTTTTGAAGCTTCAAGTTCAGGTCGTTTAAGTGTCCTATGATGTCTCCCAAGAATGCCAAGTCACAAAGCCAAGTTGGATCACAAATTTGCGGCAATGTTTTCTCCATAAAATCAGCTATTACTTTTCTAAGGTCATAAAATATTTTTAGCATTTTACCTTTGCTAAGCCACCTTACTTCGCAGTAGTATGTCACATCATCGTGTTCTGAAGAGAGTTCATCCAAAAATGCTTTAAACTGGCTGTGGTTAAGACCGCGGGATCTAATGAAATTGATGGTATTTACTACCACATCCATAACGTTCTTCAGTCGAATGGACTTAGAACACAAGTTTTGTTGGTGAATAATGCAATGCAGAATTATTAAATCACGTTGTTGCACATTCATAGCGGTTGCTCTTTTCTTCAGAATTCCGATAAAACCTTTTCGTGAACCGACCATTGAAGGTGCACCATCTGTGCACACTCCAACTAATTTACACCACTGCAAACCATATTGCTCAAAACTACTTCCAGTAGTGGTCTCTTGTAGCGGCCGTAAAGCAAGTAATTCATGTGTCACTACTAATTCTTCATCAACACCTCGTATAAAAATAGCTAACTTGGCTGTGTCGGATAAATCTGTACTCTCATCCAAAGCAATCGAAAATGCTTGAAAACCAGCCAATCTCTCAGACAACGTTTTTTTGATATCACTAGCCATCATATCTACACGTCGAACAACAGTACGTCGCGATAAGCTCACTTTCTCAAATTCTTTCTTCTTTTCTGGGCACAAAAGTTCTGCAACATCTACTAGGCACTCTTTAACAAACTGTCCCTCAGAAAATGACTTCAATGTTTTCGCTAGTTTGGAACTAACTATAAAACTAGCTTTAACAACACTGTCTAGATGTGATCTTTGTGGATGGAACATTTGTTGCTGTTTCCCTAAATCGGTAATGAGTTTTTTTTTAAATTTTATCCTTTCTGTAACAACAGTGAAAGTGATCGAAAAGTAACTGCTGCCAAATCAATTAAACAGAAATGCCTAGAAATGAATGACTTAAATTTAGAATTATCTGATCCAGATGCATTGCAGCAGTCTCTTAAACAACTTAATAATGTGTACAACTGATTGATAGTAAATAACACCAAAAAGTAATTGGGTTTAAAAGCAACGAACACAATACTGAGTTTATTAATAAGGAATCTGCAAATAAAAGAATTAAAAAGCAACTTCAGTTTGTTTCAACTAAAAAGAAAAGAGTTGTTTATAAGAAAATATTTAAAAGGGCTGACAATAAGGAAATATCAGAACTGAAAGAAATTCTGCAGTCGAAGCAAGTACTTAATATTTCAGACAATCCCGCAGAAGATCACAATTATTTTTAGGGTATGTCCCGAGTAATGTATTACCTATAAAGTTGCGAAACTTCATAAACATATTCATCAGCATCAGCACATACATATCTTGCATAATTTCAATATATGTATTATGTATTAATATGAATGAACAATTATTTATCAGGATGCCCATGTTTTTAAATTAAAATTAGGAGAATATTACTTATTTCTAAAGCATATTTGTAATAATTTGTAATACATTTGTAATGAGTAATAAAATGCTGTTATTTCAACTGACACCTATAAAAAGCTATCTATTCAATTATTTTCGATAAAATAGTAATTTTTCTCAATCATTTGGTAAACCACAACACACAGATAGTTAAAATTTCCCACGATTTATGCAAAAGTGAAATAATAGTTATTTACATTACAAGCTGCGAAAGCTTACTTTTAGACGTGAGGTGTTTTTGAATGGCCTAGGCGAAGCGTAAGCGTAGCCGAGGCTGTTTAAAAGCTCCGAGCATCTGAAAGAGCTTACGCAGCGTGTTTAAACTTGATTTAAACACACATAAATTTTAATAAAAAAATTTACGAAACCAGTCAGAAGTTCTAAATGTAATTCTGATTTCATAAACAAACAGTTTTAACCTCAAGTTTTACTTCATAATTTCGCAAGTTTATATTTAATTTATATCTGTTTTAATCTTGAATTAAAACAGGCAAAATTCAGTCCCATTTACGAAATCTTAACGAATATTGTTTCGCCAACATTGAGAATTGAGAATTCTATGCTCTCTTAGTAGTTGATCAAATGATTGTGTTCTTTGTTTGAAGTATTTATTTAGTCTAAATATTTAACCTATCGGACTTTTTTCCCTCGGCTTTTTTCAACCTGCTTTTTGCCGCGCTTTTTTAGGCTTTTTTTCCGACGCTTCTTTTGGGCGGCGTTTTTTCTAGATTCATTTTTCCAATTTTACACCCGCTATAAAACATTCTTTATTACCAATTAATGAATATTTTTCCTATATTATTGTTTTATAATTAATATTTTTCCTTGATTATTGTTTATTTTCATAAATGTAAAAAAATAAATCGTAATTGTAAAGTAGAGAAACTAGTTTATTTTATAATGAATACGTTTGCATTCAGAAAGCAATTTTATAGCGTGTTGCTTGAATCAACTTGCAGTAGGTAAAAAGCTAAACAATTTGGTTTACAAGGCTGAACTTTGGACTTGCTGCAACACTGTAAAATCTTAAGACGATAACGACTTGTTTACTTGTGGAATTTGAGGTGTGCAGGTAAAGTTCCTTTGTATAATGGACTCCTTGGGGCGTTTTCGACTAAAATGTGCAATTTTCCAAACAAATGCAGATATTCAACCCACATTACATTGATACTAATGTTAGCATTGCGCCGCTTCTCTTTATAAATATAGTACTCTTTGGTGAGACTATGTCGGCGCCGTAATGTTTTCGCTCGTTCCCAGACCCAACTAGCCATATAGAAGTAAAAATATATGGTAAGAAATATCATATAGGTACTCTAGTAAAAGCCCACTAAACAAATTCAGTGACAGAAACAGAAGAATATTTAATTTCGGTTTTAGACATTTTCAAAAGTTGCAAGTGGTAACACGGATTTCATTAGTTGTTGTGGTAATTTGGGATCCCTAAACTGCACGTTTACCGTTGTGGATGTTCTTTCCATATATATATTACTGCTATATTGCTAGCGCCTGTAAGTGGAGAGGTCACAGCGTAAGTGAGACAGACAACCAACTCTTCAGGAGCACGTATACATACAACGCGGCTCCATCAACTGCGCATGCTCAGTGTTCTCTGTTTTGTTTTCGTCTGTTATGATTGTGATTGGAGTTATGTTTGTTTTGTATGTTTATCTAAAATCTATATTTTGCGCTAACCAACTTGTTATAATTGTTGTTTTAAGTTATTTTATGGCATGAGTGTTATTTGTAAAGGGTGCAATACAATATTTACACTCCAAAAAAACCTTAAATCGGCACTTACGGAATGTGCACTATATGAAGACAAATGCTATTCTTATGATAGTACTGTTCACGACCGTTCATAATAGCAAATGTTTAGAAGAGGGCTGTAATTCTTCATTTAGAACAATACAGGACTTGAGAAATAATTTACAAAATACCCAGAACAAAACTTTTATTACAGAAGAATTGAATTTTGAATGCTGTGATTTGTGATGGTAAAACATTGTTTGTTATTTTCATGCAACATTAATTAATTAAAAAATGTTTCTGATAGAATTTCAATTGTGACTTTCAAATGTCTCTAATAATGAGAATGTTGCATTTTTTAAAACACATTATGGTCATCTTATACAGCACAGCATATTCGTTTGCGTCCAAAAGATCGGATGGCTGTGGCCACGAAACTGGCTAGCGGAGTAACAGTGTCGACGTATGTACCTATATATTCAATGGACATATTTAATTGTTATTTGTAATTTACAATGCTGTGTAATTTATAGGATTCTGAATTCATGTAGAGAGAATATTGATGCAAAAACCTTGAAGAAAAGTGACCTTCTAACCAGGGAGGACATAAACAATGTGAAAAAATCATTTAATATTGAAATTAATGAAGAAGTACGTCACGCGAAAATGATGTAATTGGTTTACATTTATGGGTTTCTGAATTGACTGAAAGTAATCAGAGTGTGTTAATGTATAAAAGGCAGGGGGATATTGAATGTACAATAAATGTTTCTGTTAAAGAATCATATCAAAAATTAACAGCAATGATTTTATACTGATGTTTATAAATGAGTCTCAACAAAATATGTTAAAATCTTTTGTGGAAAATATCATTTGTGTAGATAGTACCCACGCCACGGTTTAAACGAATATGATTTTGAACTTACAAGTCTGTTAATTGTTAATGATTTCGGGGAGGGATTTCCAGTTGCATGTATGTTCAGCAATCGAAAAGACACAAGAGTTTTTGAATTTTTTTTCAAGCAAATCAAATCTAAAGTGGTGACACTTTCTTCAAAAATTTTTATGACCGATATTACATCTGTTTTTTACGACGCCGACGCATGGGAAAGAATAATGAGACCAGTTTCTTTCCAATTATATTGCTCATGGCATATTGATAGAGCCTAGAGATCAAATCTCAACAAAATAAATGATTTAGAAAAAAAAGGCTGCATATAAAGCATTAAAAGTAGTTCAAACTGACACAAATGAATATGACTTTTTGACGGAATTACAAAAATTGCTAAATTTATTAAATGCCGATGTTGACATACAAGCTTTTGGAACAATAATTATTTTATGGGTAACTATGCTAACAATTACACAAAATGGGGTTATTGTTATCGAAAAAATACTGGCATTAAGAGCGTGGCTTTAGTGGCGGGCACAAATCTGACTTAAGAATCAGCTATGGACTGCAGCTGGCCCTTATAGAGGGCAGGACAAGTAGTTCTAGCAAATAAAGCAAGTATTATTCCATTTTTAACTACCAAACTATAGTTGGCGCGGCGATCGTTGTTACTTCTAAGAATTTAGCTGTCCACTTGGCAAATGAATGTGCTGGTTTAGGGGCTGGAACTTCGAGTTTTACCTCACCAAAGAATTGCCTGAGGGTTTTAGGACCGATCCGAAGTTGAACGTACTTACCTACTATATGAATAACGGAATATGGATTTACTTAGAGTAAATAAAAATATTAGCAAAAAATAAAACGTTTTCTGAAATGGCCTGTTGAAGACAGAATCTTGTAACTTGCATATGCCAATTTTCAAATGCGGTGGTATTAAAAGTGTTGTTAAATACCAATTACACGTTACTTATCTGTAAGTTTATTTTTATTCGACAAAAAGGTTTACTCTTTTAATTTTTTTACATAGAAGTTATATCTTGAATCTTTAATATAAAACCTGCCATCGAGTCTTGCATCTATATTTCCGTACCTAACATAATCTTATTGCAAAAAGACGTCTTGCTATTCTTCTGCATGTAAATCCACTGATGAATTATTAGAAGTAGAAGAGTTGGTAAAAAGGTAATATTCAATGGTTTGCAACTGCAATATTTTATGAATGAGTGGAATGACATACATATTACTCTTATATTTAGAAATCCACGGTGGTGTTCAAGAGTATATGAGGCACAGTTCTGAAATAAAGTTGAAATTAGTGGAATTATAGAATCACACGAATATGAGTGAGTTGAATCAGGTGAATTACTGTAATGTGTGGCATTTATTTTGAAATCACAGAATTATGAACTATCCTCTAAACTTTGAATTCGCCCCAAAAGAATCCCTTGGAAATAGAGTTGTTGTAATTAATTGATTACGTTGTAAATATAGCGATGCAACTACAATTTCAACATTTAAAAATGTTTTAAAATTCATGTTTATCTTATTTTAATATAGAAATAATCTCTTTCTTTGGTTTTTTACAACTATAAAAAAGCGTGATCAATTGCGTTTTGAAAAATAATGGCATACGACTGAATAATAAGAGATGTAGGAAGTAATAGTGTAAAAATTAGAATGCAAAGCATGTTTTCTGCTTTAGCGACACCTTCTAAAGATTTATGCTTCGACCAGATGTGGATTCTGTATCCATCGGTTGCCGCACAAATTTTTTCCGTTCATAATCTTATACAGTTAAGTACGCGCCATCTGTGATATTATATCTGAACTTTCCGACTAGTAGTACGTACAGTGACTATATAATCACAGTGTGGCCATACAATTGTTGGCTGGTACTTTTGAATCCAATGTCAAAATCAGATTTTGCGAAAAACCATGGTGATGTAATAAAAAAATAGAATTTTTTTAACGGTGTAAGCGACGTTTGGTAACAAAAAATTACTAAAGTCAAAATAAAATTTGACAGTTCATTTGCTGAAGTGAAAGATTGTTATTCAAAATGACTGATCTCTCAAATACAATAAAATACCACAAAGCCGTTTAAATTTTGAAGAAATATGAGTCATACGGTGTCTTCAATTTATTACAATTAATGGAAATTGGAAAGTTCAAATCCAAAACACAAATGATATAGCATCTTCTCGGTAATTTAATATGCTTTATTAAAATCTAAATTATATTAGATAGGTACATGGGCTAAACCCCAATATAGCCCACTGGTGCTTAGGTGTATGCGCGTGATAATGTGATTCTCAGTTTGTCGGAGGTTCTACAAATGTTCAGACAATGGAGGCAAAACACGGGAGTCTCATGCCGGACCCAATCTTGACTGCCGTCAAGGTGCGATATTAAGTTAGCTGCAGTTGAAGATTTGTGTGCAGTGTTGAATCCAGGGGGTGACCCATCCGGACAGTACAGAATTCCCTCCCGGAAACATTACCATATCATATTCATATTTTTTTAATCTATAAAAGAACGGGTGAATTGCGTAGAAATAGGTAAAAATACCCCCCAGAAGTTTCATTTTCCCCCCCGGAGTAAACAGTCTGAATTCAACACTGTTTGTGTGTACTTAGTACAAAAATACCTGTGCATCACCGTAAAAAAGCAGTTAGTCCAATCGTCGTATATAATTGTGAATTTGAACTTCCCAATGAGTATATCTCTTATTTATAGCTTAAAATCCAGTTTCACCACTGGCATAACAGTTCCTTTATGTTCATATTCCGTAAATGTCAAAATGTACCAGTGGGCTATACTGGAGTTTTCTCGATACATGTTTTATAGGTGTAAGTACTGAATATTTTGAAGCACGATGAACAACAAAAAGAGATATAATTTAAAATAAGACAATTAGGATTCCTTGGAAATCTTTTCATCGTGTACCCTTGCTCTGAACGATTGGAGCAACCAAATGCGGAACAACATACCATTTTACGTCTTTTTTTGGGTGGGTTTGTCGTACACTAAAATGCTGTAAAGTGAAATTATGAACTACATAATTTATATATTATATCTGTCATTAAGTTTGGACTAACAAGATATAAGTAACTTATTTTTTCAGTAATTTCAAATTGATTTGTAGAAACATATGTTATTCAAGATAATATGCAATTGTACACCGCAATAATCTATTGAGCAGTTACTTACGATATTTAAGCAATATAAAACTTACAGGAAAATATTTATTTCTCTGTTAAATGTTCTAGTTTGTTTGATGTTAATACTAAATATCGTAACTAACTAATTGGCAAACTATAGTTTGGAAAACTCACGGCCACGGGAAAACTAATGGCGGATTGCATCACGTGATGCGTCGACTCAAACTTTTGACAAGTTATAAAATGCCAATGTCTTATTTTGACATTAGTAACTTTTTGAAACTAAACATTTTATACACTGTTAAAAATGACAATAACTTGGAATCCTTTTGCCTTCAACCAATAGAAAACATGACCATCGTATGGCCATACTGTGATTATATAGTCACTGTAGTAGTACGTACAGTGACTTTATATGACACAGTGGCGACAATAGAGTGTGACTTTTTTATTGGTCGCTCGAATCGACCGCCTTTAAGAGGCAAAATTTGTTGATGCTTTTGTTTGTTTATACCAAATCGAGGTTAGCAGGTTAGGTTTTGGGTCAGTTTATGTCAAATTCGAGGTTAGCAAACACAAACTGACGCAAAATCTAACCTGCTAACCTCGAATTTGACATAGACTTACAGTGCCACCAACATATTATTTATACGTTGTGTAGCCATGACCATGCAAAAACGTTCAATTTATTAAAGTTAGTAGGCCATTGGCCGCCATTTTGTGGCAAATTGTGCCTATTGTCGCCACTGTCTATATCAAGGCACTGTAGTAGTACGTAGCCATTTTCATAGCTGAGTAAGAAAAATTAGCTTTGTAGAGACAAATTGGCGTTATTATTGCAAGTACTTCATTTAAAATTTGGAATTACGTTTTCAAATGCTGTCTTAACGGAATGAAGCAAAAAGTATCGATTTATCGTTCGACGGAAAAAATTAAAACTTCATTTTTATAGGTAATTTTTTTCCTAAAATAGTTGGAATTTTAATTTGAAATTTGGCCATGCCCTAATTAGATATCTGCTTTAACAGAAAATCACGTTCCGATAATTAACATTTAGTTGGAATGTATGATTTGTCCGTTTAAAAATAGACCTGCATTTTTCACCTACTGCCATCTATCAGTGAATATCGCAGCGGCGGTGCTCTTAATACCAATATGCTTTTGGAATTGCTGCACAAAACAATTAAATATTTTTATTTGGGAGGCTTCAAAGTAAAGAGATTGGATAAAGGTATCTACGCTGTCTTAACTTATATCCGAGATAAAATTGTTGAAAGGATAATCAAAAATATTAACGGAAAAACACATATTATTTCAAACATTGATAAAAGACATATGAAAGCTGCTAAAAGTAAATTAAAAATTTAAGATAGTAATAATGAAAGTTGGACCATCTCTGGGGACAAAAATTTCTATATTGTTACTAAAAATGTAGTTGAAAACTTAATGTGCTGTAATTTCAAATGCGTCCTTTGCAATATTTGTATAAATGCTTTCAAATGTACATGTGTTGACTATTTTATTGGGCTCACCATATGTAAACACAGACATTTTGTTGCGCTGCAAATACACACAAATTTATTTAATATAAGTTCACAGCCTAAGCCGATTCTAAAGAATTCCACTGAACCAATAGGGGTAGAATTGAGGGATGAAGTTTATATTCATTTAAATACACTATCCTCGGCATCTTCTGTTCAATGTAACAACAATGAAAGTGAGCGAAAAGTAACTGCGGCCAAATCAATTAAACAGAAATGCCTAGAAATGAATGACTTAAATTTAGAATTATTTGATCCAGATGCATTGCAGCAGTCTCTTAAACAACTTAATAATATGTACAACTGATTGATAGTAAAACCAAAAAGTAATTGGGTTTAAAAGCAACGAACACAATACTGAGTTTATTAATAAGGAATCTGCAAATAAAAGAATTAAACAGCAACTTCAGTTTGTTTCAACTAAAACGAAAAGAGTTGTTTATAAGAAGATATTTAAAAGGGCTGACGATAAGGAAATATCTGAACTGAAAGAAATTCAGCAGTCGAAGCAAGTACTTAATATTTCAGACAATCCCGCAGAAGATCACAATTATTTTTAGGGTATGTCCTGGGTAATGTACCTATAAAGTTGCGAAACTTTATAAACATATTCATCAGCATCAGCACATACATATCTTTCATAATTTCAATATATCGATGGCTTAAGTGCAAAACGTCGTATCCCCAATAACCACAATTGTTCAGGGCACACAAAAAACCTTTTGGATTTAATAGGACTTTCTGTACATCAGAATTTGATTATTTTATGTTTATGTTGAATCGTTTCTAACCTTTTCCAAAAACATATTTAATTTTAGTTTTATTTTTTCAAAAACTTAGTGGGTTACGACATATTGTACTCAATATGATTGTAGTATACGACCTTTCACATAATACTTTCAAAACATAATTATAAGTATAAAAACGCAAACTTCAATCATTTATTATGAAAATATATGAAAATAAAGAGTACATTACTATAATAATTAACATTACTTTCAAATTAAAACGGAAAATATTATTTGTTTTTCTTTTTGGTACAGAAAGGAATATCGTCGTAAAACTTCTTCACTTCGGCTGGTAAGACTTGGGTCAGTTCCTGTAGATGATCATATTTTAGCTTAGTTATTGGAACCCTATGTTTATATAAAGGTTGTTTGGTGAAGCGTGCAGTTGAAATATTTGGCCTTTGTGGAAGTGGTGTATAACTTTCCTGTAGGTAGTCTGTGCTATAATAAATAATGCCATCTGATGCATACTGCAGACATTTCAGATGATTAACAGTAGGATCGCCCTTTTTTCTTCCAGGACGAATAGAGTGATATTTGAAACTGTCTTTGATATCAAAGTTGATAAAAAAATCGTGGGTAAGATAGCGAACTTCAAAAGGGGACGGATTTTTTCTTGCTTCCCTTATCAAAATTGGATACTGACTTGGAATATGAATTTCTTTCCCTTTTAACCGTCTTTCTATTAACGCATGAGCGGAATCGACTTCCATTTGTGTGTGACCTTTTTCCAAATATTTTTGGTAAATGGTCACACCATGTTCCACTGCAAAATTAAGAAGTGCGTTTGCTAGTATAACATTTCTGTTTTGGTATCCACATCCATCCGAATAAAGTATGATGGGTTTTTTCTCCATAAGACAGAATTCCTCCAAGTGCTTTATTATACAGGTAGTGAATATCGATGCCTCAAGTTCACCTTCCGTTTCATTCCAACAGTAATTCACACAATGATGGTCGCTTAAATTATAAATAGAAAAATTGTGAACTTGCAATTTGGATTTGAAATAAAGTTTGCTGGCATACAACATTGGACACAGCTTAACTGCCTGCACATCCATAGTAAATACATAACAGTCTCCTCTTGATGCAGCTTCTTTATCCTTTTTTTCTGACTTCTAGCCTGTTCTTTTCTTTCTATGTGTTGTCTGTATCCTTCTTCAGAAATTTGTCCTACTTTGTAAGAACAACAAAGATCGCATTGATCCTTTTTTGGTTGGTGAATAGAAATATTCAGTTCTGTTAATGTTGACATAAAGGCACAAATGGAAAGTGGTAAATCTTGCCGTGCCTCACAATGTTTTTTGTATAAATTGTAGACCTCTGTTTTATTTTTGAAAGATTCTTCAAAGTATAATTTTTTAGTGTCCGCTCTGCAGTAATGCGAATGTAATTTTGGGATTGCGTTTATAAATTCTATCATCAAGCCTTTTCGTTCGTTATCCTTTTGCTGTTTATTGGTACTTTGCTTTTTTACTTCTTTACATTTTGGCATTCCATGGATAGTTGTATTCGTCACCCAATCTCTGACTGATCTTTCTTTCATTCCTAGTGTACTAAGAAAAATTTTTTTGCAGACTTTCAATTTCGCATTTCCTACTTGAAGATGGTAATAAAATGATCCTTTTCTTCTAGAATCAGTCTGCACATAGCTTCTTTTCTTCTCTTCATAATTTACAAGAGACCTTACGTAACTTTTTTTCTTCTCCCAGTTCAATTTCCAAAACCCATCAAATATTTCCTTTCTTACTTCTTCACCTAGTTTGTTACAAGACCTCGCAAGCCAATTGCACTCACAAGCAGCTCCTAACTTCCTAGCAGCCCTCTTCACTGCATTGTCGTGCTCATCTTTCATAGTAGATATAAATATGCTTCACCCTCCATTCGTAGCTTCTTATTTATTTGTCTTTTCCATGTCGATGTGTCTTGTTTCTTTTTTCTTTTAATAGATTTCTCCTTTACTACATTTTCATTTTCATTATTATCTGAATCTGTACCGCTCGTTTCTATTTCATCTGGCACATAGTCACTTTGGGTTTCAGAGTCAACTTCATCTTCTTAGTCGTCACATTGTAGCTTTTCTGTTGCATCAGTTCCCTGCCCATTCATATAGACAGACCAATGAAAAAATATATGTTTTTTGGGTTCAGGGAACTCTGAAACGTGAAGATCTGTTGAAAACTCAATTTCGAATTTTTGGGGTGAATCCAATACTTCCTTTATTGTAAAAGGAAGTAAAAACCAGGACATATCGAAATTTAACCTCTTAAAGACGAAATGATGGGTATCAGCCTCGAAAGTCTCAAGTATTTACAAACGATGAAATTTCAAAGTTTTTGTTAGAAGCTTCAGATGAAATATATTTGTTGAAAAAAGCGGTAGCTATTTTTGGGGTAGGTGGGGCATGCCGAACTGACGAGATGTATAATCTAAAAGTGAAGGATGTGGAATATAAAAATTGTGTAATGTTTGGTCCAGATTCTCACTACAAAACACAATGTGCAAAGAAGATTTGCACTCACAGAAGATTGGGCAGCATTTGTTGATCGTTATATACAAAAAAAAAAACTCAAGATGAATGCTTTTTTTATCGGTATGAGCGTGGCAGATGTGTAAATCAGGTAGTTGGAAAACATACAATTTCAACAATTCCTTGTGAAATAGCCAGAAAATCATGTCATGCAAATCGACAAAGAAGTAAATATTTCTAGTGCCGTTGCATTTGGCCAAGAGTTCAATCAACATTTACCTTTAAATCTTTCTGAAACATACAATAATTGTAATTTTACATTTAATTTTCCATAAAAATAAATATAAATCAAGTTGACATTGTTGCATTTTTCGTCCAGGGCACGAAAGTTTTTCATACCTAGCAACCCATTACTTAGCATGTTTTACTTTCGCTTTGAATTGCCTTATCAAAATCGAAAGTGACACTTTCGTAGAAGGGAAAATGAAAAATGCACTTGCGCAGTTGAGGAAGTCGCCTTGTATGTGAAAGTCATATATTTAATAGTACTATACTGCTAGCGCGTGTAAGTAACAAGGTAAAAAGTGAGACAGACAACCAACTCTTCTACAGTTCTACACACTTGGTAAACTGTGCGCAAGCGTCGACCACGCAGTAGGGAAGTGGTCAAGTTCGCTTTTAAAGGCGGAGATTGAATTCTCAAGCATGCGCACGAGACGCGTAGTACCCAGAGTGAGACTATGTCGGTGCCGTAATGTTTTTGCCCGTTCTCATGCCCTACTAGCAATATAGAAGTAATACATATATGGTTCTTTCAATCCAGTTACCGAGAGAAACCGTTATTATTTTTTTTTAATCAATTTGTCGTTCTCCTCTAGTTTCTGATGAAATAACCGTTATTAACTCTCTGACAACGTTGACCGCGTTGACGTAAATTGCCAAGTTTAGTTGCACTTGAGTGTCACCTTTAACAAAACCCTTCTGAAACTGAGGTTAAGTATAATATTGGTTTGAACACGAATAGTTATTAAATATTATTCTTTACTTTACAGATGGTTTAAAGGGCCGCGATCTTATTATTGGAGTAGTTCCAGACCGTTCCACCTTTCTCCTCCACACTTCTTATTATTTATATATAAGGTAAATTGCAATCGGTCAACATTAGAAGTAAAACGGTTGCTACATTTATGTGTAGATTATACAGCTTTTGTTATCCTAACCCTGGTATTAGCCACATTCTTGACTTAGCTCTAGTCTTAAGAGGAAAAACAGGTAATTATACAGGTACGTTAAAATTACAACTATAATTTAGAAAAAATTGGAAAATAACTATTTTCGACCACTGACATCCAAAGTAGATTTTTCTCACTGTCATTTGACAACAGAAAATTGACATTCGCTGCTGAGCGTGCGTTTTCATCACCGCCGAGCATTTTTGGTTTCCGCGTGAGCAAAATAGGTGGCACGTTGGAATGTTTCCTTGACAACGCCCGTCATTTGTTTTAATAACCGCGTCACATGTCATGGACTACGCGACCAATTGTAAATTGACTGGCAATTCATTTTTTTCAATAAAATGAAATATGATTATTTTCATCTTAATAATATGCTCAGTTGTCGAAAATATAGTATGTAAGTTTCGAGCTAAATGTACGCTTGCCGCTTTTGCATGATTGCTGGTTTAAGTGCAAGTGGCAAGAATGCACTTTCAGCTCTTAACGTACAATATAACGGGTGTTCATAAACAGTCGTCATCCCAGTAGGTTTTGACTTCAAAAACGTATGTCTATTATAATTGAGAAAAACTGCTCTATGACAGTACTCAATGACGTTTCATTGTGTTGCACGAATTAATCAAAGATATAACATTTTGTTTTTCAAAGCAACTGGGATGACGACTGTATATGAACACCCGTTACTATTTAACGAGCAGTAATGTAGGCAATAACTTACGTGGATGTAGCTTGCAGCACAAACTGTAGGCAAGTGTTGTAATCATCCAAGTGAGTTATTGCAATTACCACAAGCTGAATACTATACTTTATCCACGCCTATAACATTTTTCTGTAAATTGAAACGTCATTAAATTAAAATATATCTATTTGAGACGTTAGTATTTCTTTATTATCTGTAACCTTTTTTACCTACCAGTAGAGGCTGGTGCTTCGTACGCTAGCATCAATATAATTAATTGTAAAATGTGAGTAATTTGTGATCTGCATGGAAAGTGTAGATTTATGTAAGGTTATGGCGAGTTGTGATTACATTTCTTGTAGGTTGTATACCGATGGGGCCACAATTATATATAACAGCAGTAAGATAACATGAACAACAAGATAGAATGCTTGAGTATAGTGATGTAAAAAAACGCGGTTTTTTAAATCGAATAAAAAACCTAGAAAAGAAACAGAAAAAAACTGTTTTTTTTGTTTTTTATTCATTTTTGTAATTGACGGCACGTTTTGGTAGGTACCCACCCCTATTGGAAGTTGCTTTAAGCTGGACCCAGCTCTGAAACTATCGACCTGATCGACGAATCAAGTTACATTAGCGATTCATCAGAGTCATCAGACAGTGACATGGGCGACGTAAACTGCATGGATACTGACTCTGAGTCAGTTGAGGAGTCAGCCATGTCTGTTAGCGAGTAATTTCAGCATTATTATAATTTCTACAGGGTGTTACGGAAGTCGATGGAAAAATTTCTAGGGGTGAATCCTTGCCCCAAAATATGATGATTTAACTCAACTTACCTATATACAAAGTTGCTTAGTTTAGCCGCTAGAGGGCACTAACACTCCATGAAGGAGCTTGGCCTGCAAGGCGAAAGGTCAGAGCTTCCGTATCCTTGCTCTCACACCCGGCTGTCGTGTGTCAAATTCATGACACGTGGTGATGTGTTGAGCATCACGCATTAGACAGCCGCATTATTAGAGGTCTTGCCATATCTCAGCGACCACAAATGCGCAGTGGAGCAAAGGAGAAGACTGTAGAGCGAGACGCCCAAATGGTGTTTTCAGTACAACCCTGTAGCCTTGCTTATGACGTATTTACAGAATTTCGATCACTGCACAGGGTCTCTGAGATATGGCAAGCACTCTACCCATTATTCCTTCAAAGGCAGGTCCCCAATTATTTAAAGCGACTAGCTTTTTTAAATGTTTTAACCCCCTGTATAATCACTACCAATTTTTTTTCTGGGCAGTTACTTTAATTTAGAAGCTATTCACTCTCTTACAAAATTTTAGTTGGGTAAACGGTTTAGCCACAAACAAATATTTTCGAAATCCCTACAAGCCTAGTGGTAAGGTAAAATTACTGATTCAGGCTTGTAGGGATTTAGAAAATATTTTTTGTGGTTAAACCGTTTACCCAACTAAAATTTTTTAAGAGAGGAAATAGCTTATAAATCAGAGTAGCTATCCACAAAAAAATATTGTTAGTGATTATACAGGGGGTTAAAAAATATGGATGGATAATTAATTGTGACAAAGTTTTTAAACACCCTGTAATTTTCGAAATTAGCGTTTATTCTACAAAAAGTTTAAGTTTACTGGTAAAAATGCATGGCCAAAAAATGAATAAAATCCATCAAAGATTTTTCGACTTATTTGAAAAAATTAAAAAAAGCTAATCATCTTTAAAGCCGTCGACTTTCCTAACACCCTGTATATCCACTTTGGCTATTTTTCTATTTTTCTTTGGAAATATTTGCTTTTTTTGTTATTATAAATTCTATAATTCACTTTACCTACAAAATGTATTATTTTTATTTAAAAATATCTGTTTTTTGTTTTTCCAAACAAATTACTTGTTGTTATTCACTACACTTTAATTTAAAAAAAAACGCATTTAAATAAAAAACCAGACCGCTTGGGTTTTTTTACAAAAAAACAGGTTTTTTTTTTAAAAACGAACGGTTTTTTTTTGTTGCATCACTACTTGAGTAAGAAAGAGATGACCATACGATAAAATTATTTTAGTAGGCATGTTTAGTTGACTTATGCCATAATTAAAATAAGCATTATATGTTAGGATATGTTAAAATTTTTTGACTATTTTAATTAAATTTGGAAATTTTGGAGATTTTAAGTCAATTATTATGTAAAATTTAGCATGATTTATATTTGAGGAATAATAGAAATCAATAAGTCGTAATCAATTTAATAGTAAAACGTTTCGTCAATAATATTGGCTTCATCATTATTGGCGAAACGTTTTACTATTAAATTGATTACGACTTATTGATTTGTATTATTCCTCAAATATAAATCATTCTAAATTTTACATAATAATTGACTTAAAATCTCCAAAATTTCCAAAGCATTATATGCCTACTCGAATATTTACTACTATGTTTATCTGTTTCTTACTCAAGCTTACTAGCAATTGGTTGTAGTTTGATCTACGAATAATGAATACCTTTATTCGTAGGGATTGATAGAACTATAAATTTTGTTTGCGGTGTCTATTTTAGTTTTTGTGGATTCATCTTCGTATCCTTTGGCTACACTCAGTCATCGCCAACCACCATGGCGCTTCAGGGCTATAATGTCACCACCAGCGTCTACCAGTAGAGTCATCGAAGAATGGCCAAAACAAGGGCCGGTATAGAGATGAATATCTGGCAATTTTAAAAATGTGGCGATCTCTTTGCCCATCCCAAATTTATTGATGCCAATTCTTTGAGAGAAATATTTTTTTTTGAATTTATAATGGTGTTTGCGCTATATGCGAAGGACCTATTATTTGGTTGTATTATAAAAATTTCCAGTTATGGCTAATCTTCTGATAATTTTTGTATTGGGTACAGTGACCATAAAGGCGGATCCAAGATCTTGAATATCCGTGATCTGCATGGAGTACGACAAGTACCCATTATGCCCATTACTAAGGCAACCTAAATTAGGTTAGTTTAGTAAACTATAATAATGTTCAAATTTAAAAAAATATTACATGTGTTGCCAGATATTTCTCATCTAGGGGTTCAGTTATGAATTTGTTAAGTTGTTCAGGGGTAAATGTTTTCGCTTTTTTTGCCGAATAATTCTCAGATTTCCGTTTGAGGCGTCGATGTTATCAACAAGGATAAAGCTTTATATTTATTTGACAACTTGTTAAAATTAGAGTTCCTAAATATTATATAGGAACTCTAGTTAAAATATGCCAGAAACGCATTTTCTGAAAAGGATTTTACTTTCTTAATAGTGCACCAGTTCATAAAATTTTTGTATGTTATTTCATTTTGTTGGTGGGATTTATTAGGCAGCAGATTACGTGTTGTTATTTCGGCGGCCTTTCTTACTTCTGGCGGTGTACCCATTTCTGATTCAGTAACTTAAACTCATTTTTCACTCACTTTAAACATTTGGTCGTTCAAACATTGATCTGTCACATAAACAATAATTGTTTAGCATTAGTCATATAACATCTGCAGACTAGATAACACTAATTCGGTAGTTATTATGGCAATCTGATTGAAAAACAGTGAGGTATGGTCTATAAATCACGGTAAATAGTTACAGGTATCATTAATTGCACAGAAATATTGGAATAATATATGTGTAACGTAATAGCAGTGAATAAAAAAATTAAGTTTACCTAAATACTGTTTTAGATTATAGCTCACAATAATTGTTACTCTTCAAAAATATTAAAGAATTAAAATTTTGTAACCCCATCAGCTAGAGCAAAGTTGAAATGTAAAGACACCAGCACACCATAAGGTTATGCTGGGACGCTGGTGTCTTTACATTTCAACTTTGCTCTACTACTAAATTTGGGCGTATGAAATTTCATCCTATCTTAAAAAATTCTTAAGACTAAGTTAAAACTTGGGGAACTCTCAAGGTAAGGTCGTAGGTTCAACTCGGACTAAGACCAAAGTAAGACTGTATAAACACGTCAGTGGAAACTCAATGATTCATCATTCCTAGGGCTAATATTAATGGTAAGATTAGGACAACGAAGTATAAACCATGCTTTACCAAATACACTCAGTTAGTGATGTGGGTCGGGTAAATACCCAGTAGGTAGGGTGTTTATAAATGGGTATTTACCTGGGTAATTACCCCTGCCTTAGGAAAGTATCTATAAACTGAGTATTTATCAAATTTGTAATATTTAGAAAGCTAAGCTGACTTTTACCTACATAATAATATCTTAATAAATAAACTACATACATATAAATGCAGTGGAATGTTTTATGTAAAATAGTTTAAATGTAACACTGAATAAGCATTCACCCAGATAAATTAATAGTTTATCAGGAAGAAACATTGGCTGACATAGTTTATGGAAATAAACAATAAGCAATAAATTGCAATTGTCAGAATTTACAAAAAAATATTGTGATGGCTCTGACTCCGGAGATTGGAATGATTTATATTGTTTGTACATTATTTTCCAACTTGCTTCCATTTTTGGAGAACAATAATAATAATACATACTTATATACATATTAAGAAACAATCTTAATAAGATTAAGAAAATCACAAAATGATATGAACAACGTTGTATACCGATGGAACCATAATTATGTATAACAGCAATGAGATAGCATGAACAAAAGCACATAATACTTGAGTAAGAAAGAGATAACCGTACAAAATTGATTTTAGTAGGCATATTAAGTTGACATATGCCATAATTAAAATGAGCGTCAAGTATGTATACTCAAATATTTGTCTCTATGTTCATCTTTTTCTTCAAGCATTGAATTCTGTTTTTATTTCTTAAAATTGTACGGAACACGGCAATTCCATGAGTTGGAAAAGGTTCAAATACTATTTGCCATAAGAGTAACCACAAAAATAATTATTGCATTTTCTATTTCGGTTACTTTTATGGTAAATAGTATTTGAACCTTTTCCAGCTCATGGAATTGCCATGTTCCGTACAATTTTAGGCAACCTGTATAAAAATTCAGGATCTGGTCCATAGTCACAATGAGGTGATTCAGTAAATTAATGTAAATTAAACACAGTCTTCCTCATAACAACCTGTATAATTACGGCCGCATCGGTATTTTGAGCAGGAACTGTTCTTAGTCAAGCTCTTTGTTTTATTCAAAAATTTTATAAAATTCGAATAGAGCACCTTCACTTACCAATCAATTATACTGGTTAGATTAGCTTTATAATATTTGTAAATGAGGCTATAAATACCCGTTTAAATACTCATTTTGGGTATTTACCCCGGTAAATACCACGGGTATTTACCCCTAAAAATAAATACCCGGGTAATTTACATCACTATACTCAGTGCACATAAACAGAACAATTAAAGAGCTGCTTTAAACTACTATAATGACCTAGTAAATCAATGACAGATTGGTAGTTAAGGTGTTAAGTTTAAAATAATAGTTTTAAAATAACTCCAGTTTTTTCTATAAATGTAATTAGCTCTAATTTGCTAATACCACAATTATTACTTCTGATAATACCTACCTACTTGTTCCAGGTGTTGCAATCTCAAATGTTGCTGTAATCATGTATTATTGAGTGAAAAACTGTTACCTTCCAAACCAACGTTGGAGTAGCCATGATGACCACTAATCAAGATACAGCAGATAATAACTTGTATAGCTCAACAGCTACTTCACTGCATATAGTAAGCGACCTAGATAGCAATGAAGATATAAACAAATCATCTATCAAACAAGACATCGAAACCACTAACAACAGTAGTGATTATTCGGAAATCGCTCAAAATTCAACAGCACAGAGTTTGGTTACACATATAAAGCCTCATACTGGCAAAAAGCCATTTTCTTGTTCTGTTTGTGAGTATAAAACTGCTCAGAAACGGTATTTCGTCGCACACATGAAATTTCATACTGGCAAAAAGCCGTTCTCTTGTACTGTTTGTGAGTATAAAACTGCCCAGAAACAGAATTTAGTAAGACACATGAAAACTCATACAGGCGAGAAGCCATTCTCTTGTTCTGTTTGTGAGTATAAAACTGTCCTGAAACAGCATTTAGTCACACACATGAAAACTCATACACGCGAGAAGCCGTTCTCTTGTTCTGTTTGTGATTATAAAACTGTCCTGAAACTGAATTTAGTCACACACATGAAAACTCATACAGGCGAGAAGCCGTTCTCTTGTTCTATTTGTGAGCATAAAACTGCTCAGAAACAGAATTTAGTCACACACATGAAATCTCATACAGGCGAGAAGCCGTTCTCTTGTTCTGCTTGTGAGTACAAAACTGTCCAGAAAGCGTGTTTAGTCACACACATGAAAACTCATACAGGCGAGAAGCCGTTCTCTTGTTCTATTTGTGAGCATAAAACTGCTCAGAAACAGAATTTAGTCAAACACATGAAAACTCATACAGGCGAGAAGCCGTTCTCTTGTTCTGTTTGTGAGTATAAAACTGTCCAGAAACAGCATTTAGTCAGACACATGAAAACTCATACAGGCGAAAAGCCGTTCTCTTGTTCCATTTGTGAGTATAAAACTGCTCAGAAACGGTATTTAGTCACACACATGACATCTCATACAGGCGATAAGCCGTTCTCTTGTTCTATTTGTGAGTATAAAACTGCCCACAAACAGCATTTAGTCACGCACATGAAATCTCATACAGGCGAGAAGCCGTTCTCTTGTTCTATTTGTGAGTATAAATCTGCTTACAAAAATTGTTTAGTTGGTCATATGACAACTCATACAGGCAAAAAGCCGTTCTCTTGTTCCATTTGTGAGTACAAAACTGTCCAAAAACCGTGTTTAGTCAGACACATGAAAACTCATACAGGCGAGAAGCCGTTCTCTTGTTCTATTTGTGAGCATAAAACTGCTCAGAAACAGAATTTAGTCACACACATGAAATCTCATACAGGCGAGAAGCCGTTCTCTTGTTCTGCTTGTGAGTACAAAACTGTCCAGAAAGCGTGTTTAGTCACACACATGAAAACTCATACAGGCGAGAAGCCGTTCTCTTGTTCTATTTGTGAGCATAAAACTGCTCAGAAACAGAATTTAGTCAAACACATGAAAACTCATACAGGCGAGAAGCCGTTCTCTTGTTCTGTTTGTGAGTATAAAACTGTCCAGAAACAGCATTTAGTCAGACACATGAAAACTCATACAGGCGAAAAGCCGTTCTCTTGTTCCATTTGTGAGTATAAAACTGCTCAGAAACGGTATTTAGTCACACACATGACATCTCATACAGGCGATAAGCCGTTCTCTTGTTCTATTTGTGAGTATAAAACTGCCCACAAACAGCATTTAGTCACGCACATGAAATCTCATACAGGCGAGAAGCCGTTCTCTTGTTCTATTTGTGAGTATAAATCTGCTTACAAAAATTGTTTAGTTGGTCATATGACAACTCATACAGGCAAAAAGCCGTTCTCTTGTTCCATTTGTGAGTACAAAACTGTCCAAAAACCGTGTTTAGTCAGACACATGAAAACTCATACAGGCGAGAAGCCGTTCTCTTGTTTTATTTGTGAGTATAAATCTGCTTACAAAAATGGTTTAGTTGTTCATATGACAACTCATACAGGCGAGAAGCCGTTCGCTTGTTCCATTTGTGAGTATAAAACTGCTCAGAAACAGTATTTAGTCACACACATGACATCTCATACAGGCGATAAGCCGTTCTCTTGTTCTATTTGTGAGTATAAAACTGCCCACAAACAGCATTTAGTCACGCACATGAAATCTCATACAGGCGAGAAGCCGTTCTCTTGTTCTATTTGTGAGTATAAAACTGCCCACAAACAGCATTTAGTCACGCACATGAAATCTCATACAGGCGAAAAGCCGTTCTCTTGTTCCATTTGTGAGTATAAAACTGCTCAGAAACAGAATTTAGTCACACACATGAAATCTCATACAGGCGAGAAGCCGTTCTCTTGTTCCATTTGTGAGTATAAAACTGCTCAGAAACAGAATTTAGTCACACACATGACATCTCATACAGGCGATAAGCCGTTCTCTTGTTCTACTTGTGAGTATAAAACTGCCCACAAACAGCATTTAGTCACGCACATGAAATCTCATACAGGCGAGAAGCCGTTCTCTTGTTCTATTTGTGAGTATAAAACTGCCCACAAACAGAATTTAGTCAGACACATGAAATCTCATACAGGCGAAAAGCCATTCTCTTGTTCCATTTGTGAGTATAAAACTGCTCAGAAACAGAATTTAGTCACACACATGAAATCTCATACAGGCAAGAAGCCGTTCTCTTGTTCCATTTGTGAGTATAAAACTGTTCAGAAACGGTATTTAGTCACACACATGACATCTCATACAGGCGATAAGCCGTTCTCTTGTTCTATTTGTGAGTATAAAACTGCCCACAAACAGCATTTAGTCACGCACATGAAATCTCATACAGGCGAGAAGCCGTTCTCTTGTTCTATTTGTGAGTATAAATCTGCTTACAAAAATTGTTTAGTTGGTCATATGACAACTCATACAGGCAAAAAGCCGTTCTGTTGTTCCATTTGTGAGTACAAAACTGCTCAGAAACGGTATTTAGTCACACACATGACAACTCATACAGGCGAGAAGCCGTTCTCTTGTTCCATTTGTGAGTATAAAACTGCCCAGAAGCAGAATTTAGTCACACACATGAAATCTCATACAGGCAAAAAGCCGTTCTCTTGTTCTGTTTGTGAATATAAATTTATTCGCAAACATAGTTTAGTTGCTCATATGAAAATTCATACAGGCTAAAAGCCGTTCTCTTGTTCCATTTGTGAGTATAAAACTGCCCAGAAACAGAATTTAATCAGACACATGAAATCTCATACAGGCGGAAAGCTGTTCTCTTGTTCTGTTTGTGAATATAAATTTATTCGCAAACATAGTTTAGTTGCTCATATGAAAATTCATACAGGCGAAAAGCCGTTCTCTTGTTCCATTTGTGAGTATAAAACTGCCCAGAAACAGAATTTAGTCAGACACATGAAATCTCATACAGGCGAAAAGCCGTTCTCTTGTTTTGTTTGTGAATATAAATTTACTCGCAAACATAGTTTAGTTGCTCATATGAAAACTCATACAGGCGAAAAGCCGTTGCCTTGTTCTATTTGTGAGTATAAATCTGCTTACAAAAATTGCTTAGTTGGTCATATGACAACTCATACAGGCGAAAAGCCGTTCTCTTGTTCTCTTTGTGAATATAGATCTGGTCACAAAAATCTTTTAGCCTCGCATATTAAAACTCATACAGGCGAAAAACCTGGTTCTTATTCGATTTATGAATATAAGACTGCCTGAAAACATTGATTAATCGGTCATGTGAAACTCATATGGGCGAAAAAGCTTTGATGTTTTTCTGAAATATAGAACAGCAGTAAAATTTAATTTAGTTATACGGAGAGATATTTCGGTGAACCTGACTCACCGTCACAGGCCATATTCTGACGTGTGGAATGAACTTTTACACATATGAAAGTTCATACAGGCGATAGATATACCTATGCTAAGGTGTAACGCACATTATTGCCGAGCGCGCTTCATTTACAGTAGTTGTGATGTTGGTATTCATAGATACATTGAAATGTCAAGAGATGTAACCTCAATTTCTTATTTGTAATAAACATTAATCATTCTACTTAAACATTGTTTTATTAAAAAATGCTAAGCATTTTACATGGTGCCGAAACCGAACCGAAGCAGAAAATCGAAGGAAGTTGACTCAAGCTGTTAACGCTATGCACTCTATTTCGTGACAACCCGAACCGGACTTACTACAGGTTTGATTGCGTTGGGAGGCAAGCGGTAAAATATTGCCTTCGATCATATGTAGTTATAATGCTTACGGCGCCACCGCAATTTACCAATCTCAGATGAAATTGCCCTGCTACGGTCAAGGCAGTTGGGTCTCGTACAAAATACTTTGGAGTTCAATTGCTGGTTTCTATAGTCAACCTTCCGTTACAATCTGTTTTACAAATATTCTCACACAAGAAAAGATTAGATGACGCTTGACACACTAAACGCATTCGAGGAGTGCTTACTTTATGATCTCAGCAAAGTATTCAATAAAACACCAAAAGTAATTAAATTTAACAAACGTAGCGTTAGAACAAATAGTTTGCAAATAAAGAAGGTTGGGCTTTGTGATGGGGTCAGCTACGATTGTATCAGGCTACAATGATTTTAAATTGCAGCTATGCACCGAGCCTGCTTTTGCAATTGCGTACAGAATAAATTTGGCAGTTGTTAAGTTGGCACGAAAGTGCAAGGTCAAGCGAATTTGAGCTCTGTGGTTTGAAAGCTTTATGTTCAATAAAAGTGCTTTAAATCTGTGAATGAGGAACAAACATAAAACAGCGAAGAAAATGGAAACGCAGCATTGAATAAATCAAGGTAGGAAAGCCTTTTTCTAATAATATAGAAATACGAAACGCAACGCCGATAAGTCAGGTTCACGACGCGTCGACCGAGATCTTGACTCTCCGCGAGCGTCTGTAACGGCATAATCTCAGCGCAGCAGGAACGAAATTAAGAGGAACCAACCCTAAAATGGAATACTAGGACAATATACCCAATTGAACGCCCCGCGGGGTCGTAGATGAACCAAGAGAGCACAAAACGAAAAGTAAACATAAGAGAAGTAAATAACACAAAGGCAAATATCGCACGGCGCGACGGCGATAACGCAAGGCAAAAGTTTACAGGGCGCCAACGCGGTGAAAACGAAAAGCCCGCGAGATTCAAAATCTGCACACAAGGGAAAAGTCACAAAAGTGAAACGTAATTTTAAATACAAGTGAAAAGCTTCTGCTCCTAATGGAAGTTGAGGTCATTGGCATTGTGTGATAAGTAAATTTTAAATTTCTGAAAGTTTTAACTTTTAAAGTGTTGTAAAAAAATATATAAAAAAATAGGTGAAAAACTGTGGGTGCAGGCAGAGTAAAAGTAGAAATAAAATAGAGAACGAGAACAACAAATAACACATTGGAAAGACATAAAGATCATTCGTAGTCAGCCCAAAATACCAAAGATAAGCAACAACAAGTAATTAGAAGTAAATTTATAGAAACTAAGAGTAATAGAAAACAATCAACTTGTTTAATTAACAAATAACATTTAACAGCGAAAGGCAGGCAACACACCATACAAGGCTGCTTGCAAGGCTGAATACAAATAAACATTCCTCCGAAAAGCTGCACAAACATGGAAAAAATATTAGAAGACATAAATAAAAAACTCTATAAGCTAGATAGAATTGAAGAAGGAGAAAAGCGTATCGAAAGAGAATTAGATAACCTACAAGCAGAAATAAACAGCTTAAAGAAAGAGAAGCAAAAACTGAAAGAAAAAAATAAATTAGAAAAACATCGCGGCACAGGAAAAAAACTAGGAGACCTATACTTGAGCCAAGTTACGAAGGCGAGCGATGTAAACAAAGATTCTGACAGTTCTCTGTGCACGCTAAACCAGTTTCACACGGTGCGCATTTTACGTAAATTTTTTACGTCGCATGTTGCCGTAAATAAGTTACCGCACAACAAAACAACGCTCATTCCTCCTCTAGTGTAACGACGCTTATAAACGGTGTTCAACTTTCTCTTCGAAACGGCCAACCACAGAACGCCTTTCTATCACCTGATATTCACCGACCACGTGTGTTTGTTTACTTGGCTCACCTTCGTATCTTGGCTCATGTATAGATAAGGAACTACGGAAAAAGGAATTAATAATATTTGGATTAAAAGAGGCAGATAAAGAAGAAGGGGAATTAGAGATAAAGGAAAAGGTCAGGGTATTACTAAGAGAAATGGGAATAAACATAAATATGGAAACAGAAGTATAGGAAATCAGAAGAATGAGAAAACCAAATGATAAAATCAGAGACCAATAATACTAGAACTCAATTCATGGAACAAAAAAATTTAAATACTAAAGGCAACAAAGCAAATCAACAAAGAGGCAAAGATATCAATAGTAGGGAATTATTCCAAGGAAGTACAGCAACAAAGAAAAGAGCTGATGGTACACATGAAAAAAGCAAGAGAACTGGGACAAAGAGCATACCTAAAACATAACAAATTGATAGTAAACGGCGAAACATACAACCTACAACAATCAAAGGAGCACGAGAAAACGTCAGAGGACGAGGAAGGAAATAATGAAAGTAAGAACAGAAACTGATCAGAAGAAAATGTATCCCTTGAGGGTGGAAGTGGAAGAGATCCCAAAAATCAAAGTCGTCAAACAGATGAGAAGTCAAAAAACGAGAAAGATGTGAAATGGCAGCAGACGCTCTTAGCAATCATACCACAACAACAAATTAAACCAGAAACAAGGGAAATTCAGAAACAAAAAACTACTAAACAACCTAAAACAATAAACATAAAGATGCCGATGACAAAACAAGCAATACACATAGTAATGATCTGGAAGAAACTCTAATGAATACATAACCCTGCACTAAGGAGGTTGGGCAAGGCGCTAACCACCCCCTCCTCGAAAACAACTGGTTGTGAAGGCTTGACAAAATACGAACAAAAGGTCAGACCTAAAAATATACTCCTGAAACGTACGAACACTATAAATCTGGAGCACTCCAAACACTTACTGGAATCTTAAATAAATATAAAATAAATATCCTAGCGATGATGGGATGGAAGTGGAATCCTAGACACCAAAGATTACACCACATTTGACAGCGGTCATGAATCGAAACATATAAATGGAACCGGATTTATAGTAAATAACAAAATAAAACACATGATACTTGACTACAAGGCAATAAACGATAGAATAAGTGTGATTAGAATAAAAAAACAAATTCAACTATAGCCTCATAAACTCATATGCACCCACAGAAGAAACGACCAGCGAAACTAAGGGCGAATTCTATGAACAGCTCGAAACAACCTACAGAAAGTGCCGCCCACATGACATAAAGATAATACTAGGTGATTTAAACGCAAAAGTAGTCGAAGAAGAAATATACTACCCGACAATAGAAAAGTATAGTCTGCGCCCAATAAGTAATGATAATGGGAAAAGGTTAATACAACTGACAGCCTCGCTTAACATG
This sequence comes from Agriotes lineatus, assembly GCA_940337035.1. Taxonomy (NCBI): domain Eukaryota; kingdom Metazoa; phylum Arthropoda; class Insecta; order Coleoptera; family Elateridae; genus Agriotes; species Agriotes lineatus. The sequence goes on from CALNHX010006136.1 coordinate 68,172, forward strand.
GTAATAGCAGACACAAAATTCCAATACAAGTTGATTCACAATTACACCTGATGGGAACACTCTTAACCCAATAGACCATTGCATTATTAATGCAAGACATAGCACAAACGTGCAAGATGTAAGAACACTCAGAGGATACAATATCGATTCTGACCATTTTATGATAATGATCAAAATACGAGCAAAGATATTCATTATAAACGAGGAACAGGGAAAACGTAATAAAAAATACGACTTCCAAAAGCTGGATAACCCAGAAATAGCTCAGGAATTTAAAACAAAAATAGAGAACACCTTTAAACAAGTAGAAATACAAGGAACAAAACAAGATAGATGGCAACAATGTGCAAAGCTAATAGCTGAAACTGCAGAAAACACGCTGGGTTACAATAAAACGGAACGACACCAATGGTACGATGATGAATGTAAAGAGTTTACAAGGACGAAAAACACTGAATACTTAAAGAAAATCCAAGACTACAGTGAAGAAGCAGAAAAAGAATAGAAATCCATACGGAAAGAAGAAAAAAAATGTTTAAACAAAAAAAGAAATCCTACTAATACGAAAAAGAATTCAAAAGAATAGAAACATAAAACAACCAAAATGCAAGTAGAAAACTGTATCAAAAAATAAATAACATGAAAAGAGAATTTAAGCCTAGAACAGGAATGTGCAGAGATAAAAAACGAATATTATTAGCGAGAAGGATGCAGTACTACAACGTTCGCAAGAATACTATGAAGAAGAGCTAAATCAAAACGAAGAAGGGCTAACAGAAAACCAAGATGAAAAAGAACACATACTGAACATAGATATGGAAGAAAGGACCTGTTAAATACCAACAAGGAAGGAAATAAGGAAAGTAATTAAAAAACAAAAGAATAATAAATTCCCTGGCTCGGATAATTTGACGGCGGAACTATTAAAAGCAGGTTGAAGAACCGTAGAAGAACAAATATGCCACTTAATAAGATTAATATGGGCACAAGACGAATGGAACCTCGGCATAATCTGCCCACTACACAAAAAGGGAAACCAACTAGAATGCGCTAACTACAGACCGATAACGCTACTAAATATAAAGTACAAAATATTCACTAACATCCTGGCAAGCAGAATACAAGTGCAAGCAGAAGCAGAAATCGGAAACTACCAAAGCAGTTTCCGAAAGGGAAGGTCCACAATAGAACAAATAAGCATAGTCAGACAAATTGCCCAAAAACCATGGGAAATGAACATCGAAACACACCACCTTCTTATTGACTTCAAGAGTGCATATGACAGTCTCAAAAGGCAAAAACTATACAAGGCAATGGAAGAGCTAGGAATACAAAAAGACCTGATTAGACTAACGAAACTAACTATGGAAAGAGGAGAGAACAAAGTAAGAATCCAAAATAGCTTATCGAACACTTTTAGTACGGACGCAAGACTCCGACAAAGAGACACCCTATCATGTGTATTATTTAACATAGCATTAGAGAGAGTTGTTAGAGAGTAAGGAATTGAAACTTCAGGAAACATCTTTACCAAATCAACTCAATTACTAGCCTATGCAGGTGATATTAGCATACCTAATTGGCAGATCAGTAAAGAATATAGAAGAAACCTTCATACCCCTTGAAACCGCAGCAAAAGAAATGGAACTAAAACTGAATACAACTAAAACAAAATATATGTGTATAAATAAACAAAACAGTGTAAGTAACAACCTACAAGAATTAGTGATAAATAACTACCATTTCGAAAAAGTTTAAGAATTCAGATATCTAGGTACATTACTCACAAGTGACAATAACATTAGTGCGGAAATACAGCGAAGAATAACAATAGCCAATAGAACATACTATGGAATGTCAAAACAGATACAATCGAATCAAATATCAAGGAGAACTAAACTCAAAATGTAAAAAAACGCTAATAAGACCGGTGTTAACGTACGGGGCGGAAACATGGACAATGTCAGGTAAAGATAAGAACTATCTGGGAATATTTGAAAGGAGAAATCTTAGAAGAATACTAGGGCCAATCTGCGAAAATGGAGAATGTAGACGACGCTACAACCATGAAATATACACCACCTTTCAGGAGCCGAACATAGTTAACAACATTAAGGCAGCTAGGTTACAATGAGTAGGGCATATAATGCGACTAAATGAGAAAATAGCACAGCAGTAACCGGCAAGGCAAAAAAACAGTTGGACGACCACGAAATAGGTACATTGATGAAATCACAGAAGACCTAAGAACACTAGGGATACGAAATTGGGAAGAAAATACGAAAGAGGAAAGAATGGAAAACCGTTGTCAAGCAGGCCAAGGTCCACAACGGGCTGTAGTGCTGAGGATGATGCTGAATGCCTACATAAAAAGCTAACGCTATGATTTACTTTAATCGCTCGAATTACGCTATACACCAGGAATCGCGCTACTAGTATTCAAACAGCACCAAGAAGGTATGATCTGAAACTTAGGGATTAAAAATTCGCTTGTTCAAATACCTGGTCTGAAGGTTGACTCAGGCAACAGCTATTCGGGGTTGAGGAACCCTTGGTAGTAGGCCTTGATGTAAGGGAGGCATCCCGAATGCGTAGCAAGGTTTCGTTTGGAATTTGGCACTGGAACAGCTCGCAAATCACTTCCTACGCTGGGTTTCCTATTCGGACGCCTCTGGGCTGACTCACGACAAATTGTAGCGCGTTGCGAAAGTTCGCAAATTGCGAAGAACTACACGTCGTAATGTGAACTTTCAATTAGATTAGTGAAATTAGCCCCAATATCCGGCCACGCAGTGTAATTTTGGTGAAATACAACTTCTTCCGTAATATATGCGCAATGAGCTATTACAGAATTGTATTTCTTACGCTATAGTAGGAATTACTTCTGCATATATAATTTTTTCCGTATGTACTGAAGGGTTTAGGTAGTAGAACAGAAAACAATAATTGTTGTTTTCTAAACATCGCCTTTTGGTTTGCTGAATTTACCTAATCACCTTTCTCGTACTGATAATAGTTTTATTTTGTAATTTGGTAGTTTAGAAAATAAATATTCTTTATTATTACTATTATTATTATTATTATATCGCGAAATTAAACAGGCTAATCACTTGCAATGCGCTACATATAATTCAACATCGCCCGAAGGACGGACCAGCGAGACCACTTCTTACGTGTTTGCTGTTCAAGGCACCGCGTCAATTGAAATCCAAGAATCGTATTCGACAATAAATTGAAGCCATTATACCGAACCTATGCACACCTGTAATGGAAAATGTAAACCATTGCTTGCAAGAGTGCAGTGCCGATAGGGGTAACATCTTGAAGATTTAATTTTTCGCCCATAAATTTCTAAGAAATGTAGTTTTAAGTTTTAACTAAAGTTATTGTTAATAATTTATGATAGCTGAGCTAACTAGAATAAAAAAGTGCAAAACTCTCTGAGACACCCTGTAGGTATAAGAAATATATATATTAAAAATTCAATAAAATATTGACCAATATGTGTTTATAATTAACTAAGAAATACTTCTAAGGTAAACTGAAATTCTTAACAAAAAAATAAGAAAAAATCTAATATACATATGTGAAATGTGATTTTTACTGTATGATTAAGGGTCTTTTTGCTTTGGCTACTAGCCCACGCCTACGTTTTTGTACCAATGGTATCAATTTCGCTTCATTGGGTACATGAATCAACTTCAAACTTAATTTTATGCCCAAAACACGCTTATAGCATCTACATACTATTAGTTTATAGTGTAAGGAAGTGCTTTACAATGCAGTTTTATACCTCGGATAGAGATATTCCAGGTACAAACTGAAGTAGAAGTAAATGGAAATGAGAAGAAGGCTCACGTGACACTTGCGCAGTAGCGTTCCAGCTGACGGACGAGTCCAACATGCCGAACAAGGTGTGGCCTTGTAGATGACATTTAGGAATCAGTAGCGTAATGTCTAAACGGGGTGCTATTTAAGTATTTAAATAAATGAAATCTGTATTATTAGCAGATTTCATTTTATTTTAAGCTTCTACCACATTCTGTAGGATGAAGCACAGTCGAAAGACGCTTGTTGTTACTTTCACTTTCTTGTTTGTTCTTGTCCAGTGTGCATCATTCTGGGAGTAAAATTTTGTTATTTGGTTAAGTTGTTAAATGGCAGAGAAAAAGAAAGTGGGTAAAAAGGGTCAATTGGTCCATAGTCAAAGCAGAGAGGTATGTACATTTTTAGAATATCTAGTGTGAAAAAAATAAAAGTAACAATTCTTACAGATCATTCAAAATCATAATGTTATGAAATGTATGAAACAGGAAGCCGAGGCTAATGCTCCTGTAATTCCGCTAAACAATGTGCGGGAAAGATTTATAGCTGCAACAGGTATTTTAAAAAGTACCTATGAAAGGGTACCTACTAAACGAAGCACGAAATATTGAAGCCGGAGAGGGAACAATTTTTGGAACTCCACATAAACGGCGTTCGAAAGCAAGCCCAAAATCGACCCTTCCTGGCAGTGAAATGGAATGATTGTGTGTATGATGCAGATTTGTATGTACAACATTCTTCATTTAGTCCAGAGAAATTAGACAAAATAAAAGCAAAATTTCGGAAAAATTCCCGGAAATTGGGATTTTGGTATGAGCCTTTATATTGTGGATCTAAACAAAATGTCAAAAGTGCCCATCGGTCCGAGTGCCGCAAAAAATTTTACGCTGGGTCAAAAGTCACCAAAAACGGCGTTTCGTGAATATCTCGCTAACGGCCTTTTTTACAGAAAAAATATTAATTACCAAATTTTTAGCTTACGAAAATTCCAACAAAAAAGATATCATGAGTTTTATTCGCAAAAGTATCCGTTTTGGAGATAATTCGATTTACAGAGTTGAAAGAAACCTTTATGTTTCTCATGAAACGTGCACTCTTTTCCACACCACCTTCGACGTAGAGTACAAAGTGCGTTTTTTTAATACGCTTTTCGCAGTAGGCTTAGTCCACGTTTATTTTTGTTTGAAAAATGTTTATTTAAAAAAAATATTATGAACTTGTACATTAGTCAATTTTGGATTGAAAACAGGAGTTATTACTCTCAATAATTAAAATTCATTTTCAGACTCTATTTCAATCTGTATGCTTTCCTCTTCATCATCTTCTCTTTCTTCTTCTTGTTCTTCTTCTGCTGTCTTCTGTATTTCCATAGATTCAGTCAGGAAACGTGATGGATGTACGTCTTCAGTTGAGTCGCAATTATCGACGTCATTTATATCGGGTGTTACATTTAAGCAAGACTGACCTTGGCAATTACCACAAACTGGTGAACAATATAAATCAACTTTTCTGCAGCCGTAGTTTAAGCTACAGCCCTTGGTGCAATTACAAAAAATAGTATTCAGCAGATTGTGTGGAGCAGCTGGAAGCAGAGTTTGAATTGACTTCAAAATGTTACCCTTTAACGTCCATCCTCAGTCTTCAGGAGTAAGCTCGTTACTAAGCCATATTTGAACCTGGTAATAGACCCGATATAAATGTTGCCGAGCAGCACTAGATGTTGGCGGAAAAATAGATAATTGAACAGGTTTTTTGAGCTGTGTAGATTTTACAAAAGTTGAATATCTGTGAGTATCAATAGATACTTCTTTTACTGGGGCCTTATACATAGCAAGAAGAAAACGAATCACGTCTGAAAAACATTCTGTCTGAGTAAAAATGTCTGCGTAATCTATTAATTTCTTATTTTTTTCAAATAATTTCAAAACATTTATTTTACCTTTCTTAAAAATTGCTGAAGTAGTGTCGCAACCTGTCATTGCATGTAATAATAAAATATGATCTTGACACTTTGGATATGATTTCAAACTTTGTGAAGAATACATTGTCGTTTCTATTTCTGCTTTTCCAGGTTTCAAAAAATAAATCATTTTATCAACAGCGGTTGGTGCAATCAATATTACTAATAAGTCTACGTCTTCACCTACAACAATACTTGTTCTTCTATCGGATTCTTCGATTGCTATTTCAATGATGAGAATATCAGCATCATTTTGAGCTTGTTTTACATTGACATTAGCAGCTTCAAATTTTTCCCATTACATAGAAATGAATCGATACTTGTTGTTTGCATTGCCAAGGAATTTTTCTTGACTCGTTGGAAGAATCATAGATCCACCAAAGAGAATTTCAGAGGTTGAAGAAACTTGCACATCGACGACGTTGCTCTGCAGCTTTACTATTTGTTTGATTATCCGTATAACCATCGAATACAATTATGACATTGTGACCATAATGTCTATGTGCAAAATGGACATATGGACAAAATTGATTATAAACGTGGATTAGGCCTACTGGGGACACCACATGAAAAAAAAACTGACCTTGTACTCTGCATCGAAAATTGCGTGGAAACGATTGCAGGTTCATGACAAACATAAAGGTTTCAATTCTATAAATCAAATTATCTCGATAACGCTTACTTCTACGAATAAAAGTCATATCTTTTTTGTAAGAAATTTCGTGAGCTACAAATTTGACAATTTATTCTTTTTTGTAAAAGTGACCGTTAACGAGATATTCACGAAAGCCGTTTTTAGTGACTTTTGACCCCGCGTAAAATTTTTAGCGGCACTCAGATCGATGGGGACTTGTTTAGAAGCACATTATCAAGGTTCATACCAAAATCGAGCTTTCCGGGAATTTTTCCGAAGGGCAATGTCTAATTTATCTGGAATAATTGTATATTGATATGGTTCAGGCTCCACATCGTGTTACCTATGAGTATATGTTTATAAGTATAGTTTAGTTAATTTAAATTGCCCTATTAATTTAATTTGGATATGTATTTTTTGTTTGGCTAGCTCATGTAACTGCAATTGATTGAAAATCAGAGTGGATTCCTTTTATCTAGATTGCTTATTCTGAAATTAGATGTTCCTGTTTTAATTATGACAATTCAAACTTCTGCTAAATGGCACGTCAAACAAACTTTGAAAATTCAATCACAAATACTTGATCGTTACATTTGTTACATGACAATCTGAAATAGTAAGTTAATTAAAACTTATTCATTCTTTATTTTCTTTCAGTTCTTATTTAATATCTAAACTCATTTACCTTTTATTTGAACTTATCATTCTCCACGGCAGCAACCAATACGTTCTAATCTGCTACTGGTCACACCACTGCTCCACTCAAAACTACGGCGAAGGCCTCCAATGACAATCAAACTGTCAAAAAGCCCAGAAACAGGATCCGAATTAACCCAGGAAAAACTAGTCTGCCTCTGGAACCAGCCCACACAGCTCCCTCACAGCATGGATCCAAACAGACCCCAGTAGTAGTTGTTTCTCTTCAAGATTCAATCCAAACCACTCTCCTGAAGTACGCCAGACCTCAATTGACAAGCCTCATAAACATGCTCACTCTGCCAACGACTTCCCTGCGACTCTCTTTCCGTGTAAATAACTCGTTGTAATCCAACTCAATCGACGCACAATGTCAAATGTAATTACACAATAAACTTGATTCAGTATTACTTTCTTTTTATTTTCTTCTGTAGATTAGCACTGCTTTAGTTAAATATTTTCACCATATTCTTTGTCTTAATCCATTTAGTATGCTCACCTTCTTATGTTTAACATTTCCTTTTATTTCACCACACGAATTTTATATTAACTGCAACCCTTTTATACTCAAAACATTTTTAACTTTTCAAAAAGGGTTTATTTAATAATTTATAGTTACAAAAATCGATTATATCTTTTCATTTTAAAATTTGTTATATCAATAATAAAAACAAATTCTTTAACGATATTGCTTATTTTCTCCATCCAACACTATAAAAGCTATATTTTGATCTTTACCCACTATGTGCAATAGTCTATCTCAAAAAAGTATTTGTCATCATTTTCCAATTTCATATTTAGATATTATATTAAGCTAGAATCCTTCTGTTTCTCAATCAGCCTCATATTATTATAAATTCTATTTTCTTTCTATACTAATTGCATATTCATAATTTTAAATACCCAATTCATATTTTATATCTTCATCTTCATATCTTTATAATTTTTACTTCCTTCTACGATGAAGAATGTTAGGCCTTTTTAAATTAGATTCTTGGCGATCTTTCAAAGCAGCATCAAATTAGGTACACCTAGGTGCAAATGCCGGCCACCAGCTCAGCGTTATTGGAGGCGTGTAGTTCTTAAGAACGAAAATGAAACGGTAGAACAACAATTACTGAATGCCCGGAGCACCAACAATTTTTGAAATTAACAGCGAATGCACCCCGGTGATCTAACGAGAAATTGTAAACTCTATACCCAGCAATAACACACTTCCTGAAAGATAGCTCCAAATAAATGCCATTAACCGTAGCTAACTCACCCTGTATATTGACCATTCAAGATCATTTAATTTCATGAAAATATCGCAATACAAGTTTACAATTATTAACACACAAATAGCATAAATTGATATTGCCGAAACGCTCTAGACTAATTAATACATGCGCTAACTATACTCACAGTTTCTGACACAAACAGCAATTTATAACATGTTAAAATCGAGCAGCTTCGCAAGCTACTTAGGCGCAAAAGGTCCTGGAGACCCAGTTCTGGAAGAAATTAAACGCAATTCTCGGGATCTCGGCCGAGGAGTTCCTGCAGCCGTAGGTAGTGTTTTCTCAGCGCGAAACGGCGGGATTGAGGTGCCAAAACTCGGAGGTCAAATAAACCCCACAACACGGATCCTTCTTGTGCCCTAATTGAGCGCTGGCGACAAGGGAAAACAGTTTCGTAAAGGTTCAACACCATCCACTCGCGGGCCCTGCAGCACGTCGCCGTAGACACCGGACAAAAGAGCGGCGCGCCCAAATTCAATGTGGCCGCCGGGCCGGACAATTTGGTACTGCTTGCTGTAATAGGCAAAGAGGTCCTAATAGAATACGTCAAGACAGGATTCCAAACGCGAATAGCTACTCACTCCAGGTGGTTTTGGGCACAAAAAGAACAGCTCGTGGATGCAATCACTAACAAATCCGTCGAAACGAAGGAAACATCGTCTTTTAATGAGCTCGGGGTCTCAAATTCTCGAAAACGTGAAGGTCTGCGTATTACCACCACATCCCAACTAACATGGTCACGTGATTTTGACGTGTATATTTAGTCATCCATTACGTCAATTATACCTTACGTAAGACGTTGGTGCGACGTAAAAATGACGGTAAAATGTCACAGGCCAATGACGTCATATTTTTACGTAATAGTGACGTAATATACTCACTAATTAATAACCTGCAATGACGTAAAAAATACGTTTTTTAACCTATAAATCACTCCTTAATGACGTTATTTGACGTAACAAACACGTCTTTTTCACATATATAAGTCACTCATTAAAGCTCCTACATATTAGGAAAGACAAACACTGCAAATGCCATAAATATTTATTATAGAACATACAAAAAAATAAAAGTAATTCCAATTATATTAAATTAGAAGCACCTATACACAAAACATAATTATAGGCTGGATGACAAAATCCGCCTCGAGCTGTAGCGCTTTTAATCAAAATCTGACTTCAACTTGTTAAAAACAATTGAAGGACACTAATGTACGCAGAATTTTATCCTGATTTCAAAAAGCTAAAAATATACAGGATGTTCCATTTAAAATAAAAAGTTGGGTTCATTTCCGGCGAAATAGGAAGTGATAAAAAACAAAATATACACCTAAAATGTAATTTTTTGGCAATAATAAATTAATGAGATACTAAAATTTCAGCACAATAAGATCTCGGTTAAAAGCGCTACAGGTCGGGCGGATTTCGTCATCCAGCCTATGGATTGTAGGTGTCTTAATAATGGCATTTATAAATTTAGCCACACAAAATAACGAAACTTAAAATGAATGGATTATAGGAAATGAGATCAATTCATTGCCATTAGCGTGATGTGGCAAAACCAAGCATTTGGCAATAATTTCATTACTATTCCACATATGACAATCATTGGATAAATATTTTACAGAAAATATGTGTAATTCTCTCGAATCAACTGGATATAAATAAAAAGATGAATAGGAAAGAAATTGTTTACCAATTATCATAGTATTGCCTTCAAGTTCAGTTACAATATTTTGTATTTGAACAACTATGTTACCTTTCAACATGCAATAACAATCAGCTTGAGAGTGCGATTTTATAGTAATAATAAAAGATTGAAAACGTATTTTCTTAAATTGCTGGGGCCTGGACACAACGCCCACTGGTCACAAACCCCAACTCAAAATTTGGTCATAACGCCCAACTTCGATTCTGGTCACAACGCCCAAGTTGGTCACAACGCCCAATTTTGATTTTGGTCACAACGCAAAACTTGGTCATAACGCCCAAAATCGATATTGGTCACAACGCCCAACTTGGTCACAACGCCCACCGCCGCCTGTTATAGGAGAGAGCTATCGATGCCACTTAAACCACCGCTTTTGTCATAACGCCCAATTTAGATTTTGGTCACAACGCCCAATTTGGTCACAAGGCCCAATTTCGATTTTGGTCACAACGCCCAACTTGGTCACAACGCCCAATTTCGATTTTGGTCACAACGCCCAACTTGGTCACAACGCCCAATTTCGATTTTGGTCACAACGCCCAACTTGGTCACAACGCCCAACTTTGATTCTGGTCACAACGCCCACTTTGGATTCTGGTCACAACGCCCACTTTTGATTCTGGTCACAACGCCCAACTTGGTCATAACGCCAAATTTTGATTTTGGTCACAACCTCCAACTTTGATTTTGGACATATCGCCCAAGCGGCAGAGAAAGTAAAATGAATAATAATAAATTAAACGTTTAAGGTGAGGTAATAGGTAGGAACATTTTCAAGTTCCCGTAAGTAGTATTAATATTATTTATTTTTCATAATAATTGAGTGGCGTAATGCGTTGTCCAAAAAGTTTCTAAATTCGGATTATAACATAAAAGTTGTATTTTTTATATGGAACTCATAGTTAGAAGTTAACTGTGGCATTATGAGACATATGTCGTATGGGATCGATTTATTCATTTTCACTACTTTATAGCAACAATTTACAATTTTTAATATTTCGTCGTTTTCTAGTTGAAAACTTGTGCCATTTAGAATATACGTGATTAAATAAAGTTTTTGCGTTGTTACAATACCACCGTTTGATTGACAGAATTAATCACGTTTGATTGTTGCTTATAATATTATAGTGTCCTTCATATATCCATTTATCAGAACATTTTATTGTCCATTAAAACCTCTTCAGTTTCTCAAATTAAAAATGTATTTGCAAAAATGTAAATATTCTACTTTTATACGAAGGAGGTTCGAAAATATGAAAATGATTGAAGAAAAAAGTACTCTTATTTTTCAAAATACACAAAAATGTTAATTGGAAGTATTTGTTATAACCTATCTATTAATAGTTATTTAACAAACAAGTATGTTAATGAGAGCGATTAATAATCGAGACATTTTAATGCGCTAGATATTATTAATCGCCAATTAACATACGAGTTAGTTACAATATTTTTCCGTTGATCGTACATTATTAATTTTAAGAAAATCTAATTTTATTCCATGAAAAGAATTTGACACTTAAAGTTTTGACATTAATGGTACCGGGTGACCATAAATTGTTGTGATGTTTTTCTTAGGTTGGCACTGTTTATGTTGGTGACATTGTAAGTCTATGTTAAATATGAGGTTAGCATAAACAAATTTTTAAAATCGTTTATTAATAAAAAATCATTCATTAATAAGGGTCATTAATATACGATTCTCTATAGCTCGTTTCACTCTGACTATGCAGTACAGAGAACATACGACAATGTTATTTAAAGGCAAATTTCGCTTGCTGCGTTGCCGCTTGTAGACCGCACTCAGGTATACTGTATGCTGCTCTTTTCAAATTGACGCAGAAGCGACAAAAAGGGTTTACTTCAACAAGGTATTAACAAATAAGCCGATTGCAATACAAAAGGCGGATTTATTATGATTGACGTCTTCGTGTTCAGTTTTAAGCAACTTGCTATCCCTGTACACTGCATAGTCAGAGTGAAACGAATTATTTAAAAATTTGACACAAAAATGAAATTTGTTTGCACTGATTTCGAATCACGTAATATCCTGGTTGCTAAGTGAGGGAAAACTCAGATTTGACAATACTCGTTTATCGTATCCGTTGATAAGTTAACTTTGAAGTATTTCATTTGGTAATACACAGCGTGGTAAGAAAAAAATAGGAGAAACCAGAAAAAGATGTTTTCGGAGCAAGTAACTGTGACTTTATGTTTGACACTTTCTTTTAACCTCTTTAAATAACATTTTTGTCTATTTTGAAAAATAACCGTACTTTATTTTTGAATCATTTTCATATTTTTGAACCTCCCCTGTTTACGAATATATTTACATTTTGGCAAGTGCATTTTTAGTTTGACAAGATGTAGAAACTTGTATCAGGAGTAAAACACTCTGATAAATGGATGATAAAAAAATCCATGTGTTACAAATTTATGAGGGACAGTATATGTTATATTATACAGATTGGTGGTGGATAGTGTGAACATAGGCAGTCCATTGAGCTAGAATACAGTTTATGGGCTTTGTATGCGTTAGACAGAAGTAGACATATATGATTTAAAATCTAGTATCCTAGAATTCAGTGTTTTCTAAAAACAAAACCTTTTGATTCTGCGAATACTAGATGTTAATCGCATATAGGTCTGTTTATCCCTAACTTTTATCCGCCGGCACTTTTTTCCGCGGCACTTTTTTCCGGGCACTTTTTTCCTCGGCACTTTTTTTCTAGATTCGAAAAATGGACCTCCATCCTCGAAAATGGGCTACCGTCTTTTGTTTTCGAGTTATAAACAAAAATTGAATTTTTCGATTTTTCGTTTTTTGACAATATCTCACTTATTTATAAAAATAGATAAAAGTAATTTGACGTTCTTCTGGCACCTTTTCGATGCGAATGCAGTGGGTAGTCAGTTATTCAAAAAAAAATTCAAATTCTAGTTATACCATAAAATTGTATTTTTGTAGATGAAATCCATAGTTGTATGTGGTATCATGAGTAAGAGGATTTTTTCGCATTCCAGTGTTATATATCATAATATACAGATTGGTGGCGGAAAATGTGAACATAAGTAATCAAATGTGTGTGAATACAGTTTATGGACTTTGTATGCGTTAGGCATAAACAGACCTATATGCGATTAACATCTAGTATTCGCAGAATCAAAAGGTTTTGTTTTTAGAAAACACTGAATTCTAGGATACTAGATTTTAAATCATATATGTCTACTTCTGTCTAACGCATACAAAGCCCATAAACTGTATTCTAGCTCAATGGACTGCCTATGTTCACACTATCCACCACCAATCTGTATAATATAACATATACTGTCCCTCATAAATTTGTAACACATGGATTTTTTTATCATCCATTTATCAGAGTGTTTTACTCCTGATACAAGTTTCTACATCTTGTCAAACTAAAAATGCACTTGCCAAAATGTAAATATATTCGTAAACAGGGGAGGTTCAAAAATATGAAAATGATTCAAAAATAAAGTACGGTTATTTTTCAAAATAGACAAAAATGTTATTTAAAGAGGTTAAAAGAAAGTGTCAAACATAAAGTCACAGTTACTTGCTCCGAAAACATCTTTTTCTGGTTTCTCCTATTTTTTTCTTACCACGCTGTGTATTACCAAATGAAATACTTCAAAGTTAACTTATCAACGGATACGATAAACGAGTATTGTCAAATCTGAGTTTTCCCTCACTTAGCAACCAGGATATTACGTGATTCGAAATCAGTGCAAACAAATTTCATTTTTGTGTCAAATTTTTAAATAATTTATTAACAAACGGACCAAATAACAATCAATTATAATTTTTTCCGTTGATCGTTTATTTATGGGTTTCATTAATGTATAGAGAATCGTCTATTAATGACCCTTATTAATGAATGATTTTTTATTAATAAACTATTTTAAAAATCTGTTTATGTTGGTGGCCCTGTAAGTCTATGTCAAATTCGAGGTTAGCAGGTTAGATTTTGCGTCAGTTTTGACACAAACTGACTCAAAACCTAACCTGTTAACCTCATATTTGACATAGACTTACAATGTCACCAACATAAACAGTGCCAACCTAAGAAAAAAATCACAACCATTTATGGTCACCCGGAACCTTTATGTCAAAACTTTAAGTGTCAAATTCTTTTCATGGAATAAAATTAGATTTTCTTCAAATTAATAATGTACGATCAACGGAAAAATATTGTATCTAACTCGTATGTTAATCGGCGATTAATAATATCTACAATTAACTCGCTCGCTAGCGCTCGCGCATTAAAATGTCTCGATTATTAATCGTTCTCATTAACATACTTGTTTGTTAAATAACTATTAATAGATATGTTATAACAAATACTTCCAATTAACATTTTTGTGTATTTTGAAAAATAAGAGTACTTTTTTCTTCAATCATTTTCATATTTTCGAACCTCCTTTGTATAGAAGTAGGATATTTACATTTTTGCAAATGCATTTTTAATTTGGTAAACTGCAGAGGTTTTAATGGACAATAAAATGTTCTGATAAATGGATATATGAAGGACACTATAATATTATAAGCAACAATCATACGTGATTAATTCTGTCAATCAAACGGTGTTATTAAAACAACGCAAAAACTTTGTTTAATCACGTATATTCTAAATGGCACAAGTTTTCAACTAGAAAACGGCGAAATATTAAAAATTGTGAATTGTTTCTATAAAGCAGTGAAAATCAATAATTCGATCCCATACGACATGTCACTGAAATGGGAGAAAATCCTCTTTCTCATAATGCCACAGCTAACTATGAGTTCTATCTATAAAATACAACTTTAGATGTTATAATCCGAATTTAGAAACTTTTTGGACAACGCATTACGCCACTGAATTATTATGAAAAATAAATAATATTAATACTACTTACGGGAACTTGAAAATTTTCCTACCTATTACCTCATCTTAAAAGTTCAATTTATTATTATTCATTTTAGATACACATTTTTCTTACTTTCTGTGCCGCCTGGGCGATACGTCCAAAATCAAAGTTGGGCGTTGTGACCAAAATCAAACTTGGACGTTATGACCAAGTTGGGCGTTGTGACCAGAATCAAAAGTGGGCGTTGTGACCAGAATCAAAGTTGGGCGTTGTGACCAAAATCAAAATTGGGCGTTGTGACCAAGTTGGGCGTTGTGACCAAAATCGAAATTGGGCTTTGTGACCAAGTTGGGCGTTGTGACCAAAATCAAAATTGGGCGTTGTGACCACGTTGGGCGTTGTGACCAGAATCGAAGTTGGGCGTTATGACCAAATTCTGAGTTGGGGTTTGTGACCAGTGGGCGTTGTGTCATAGCCCCAAATTGCTTACACTGATAGTTACTATAGGGTAACGATCCAAACGTGTGTTCTTGTTCGTGTATCATAAAATGGTTTGGTACATAAGGTTTAGAAGGTGAGAAATTAATTTCATGGAGACGGCGATATACTTGCTGAAGTGGATTTGTTGGGGATTTTATGAAATGCTTCAATTTCCCTAGATAATTCTCAAAAGGAAATGCCGAAAAGTTATCTAATGTGCCATAAACTTCAACATCAGAAGGCAGATGTGAGAGAATATGAACATTATATACAAAAAATGTTAAACCGTAAATTCTTTCACACTGATTTACAAATAAATTCAATAATTTTGTTACAAAAGTACAACCAAAGTGGGAAATATGTGTGTTAGAAACAAGTATTGTTATGGCACAATGGAATAGTAAGAAATGTTCATAAACTCCAATATCAACTAAATCTTTAAGCACAATTGGTCCTACATACAGTAGAAACGTTCTGTATTCAGTGGCTTTCCAGCGTGGTAATTCTTCTAATCCTCGCGGTTTTCTGTTGAATTCTGCAGGAATGTAACTTTTTGCCAAAATCAAATGTTCAGATATTAATTTTGTTAATGTACTAGATAATTTGGCTTCTATTGAAGGACGTCCACTCAACCAGGAATTTAATAACTTTCGCATAACACCTAACAACACACTGCATATAATCAATTGGAAATTTTGTTACTAGTCCAACTGAAAGCTTTAACAGTGGTGAAACCCCAAGATGGTGTTCTTCATATAATTGTAACTGAAATGATGAATATGTTCTCTTAGTGGCAGAAATACCTCTCATAATTACTCTCCCTTCGACATAATCGCCATGTTCTGCACATTTATCGCAAGACGAATAACCACCATGCGATTTAGATCTTTTCAAATATGCCCGTGCAGGTGCATCGCAAATAAAACTATGAATTTCTACAAAATATTTTTTTTTAGAAAATTCGAAACCACTGCTCGTAGATTATTGAGTTCAGTTACAAAGTCTTCCAAAAACACTTCTAAAGGCGAAGGTTTTGATGTCCCACAAAAAATTCCTATTGCAAAAGGATCACTTTTGAAATTCATAATAAGTCCTAAAATTGGCCAAAACTCAGTTTTTGAACTGTGGAATAGGAGTAAACCATCAATATTAAAACTAATTTTGAATATACTGTATGTAAATTCAGTACACCATGACAAAAAACCTTTTAATGCAGATTCAAGGCCAAAATGACAATAACTTCCATTTTCTAATTGTTTACTTTGCATATAAACAGGCGTTCGCATTAATGTCCTACAATCTAGAGGAAGTTCCGGATGGCAAGGTGCAAGTATGTGTAAGAGGTCAGTGACGGCTATACGAGAAATGTTGGAAGTTATTACCCATTGCTGCAATTTGGAGATTAGATCATTTTCTACAGAGTTTGGTTTAAAACTATCACATGAAAGAATTTCTTTTACCGAGTTACTATTATCAGAACAATCAAAGTTTCCCTTAGAATCAGAATTATCAGAAATAAAATTTTCATTTAGAGAAAAATTGAAAACGTCTGTAGAAGGTAACGATTCGCTGGAATAATTATTTGTAAGACAGTTAATTTCAGAAAATTCGTTTAAATCTTCATTATCACAAGAAGTACTCTGTAAACAGCTACTAATTTTAAACGAGCTGTTGCATTCAAGATTAGCATCTGATTTAGAATGTTGCATTTCTTTTTCTCGCACTTCACAATACATATCTGCAGAAGCCTTTGCAACTTTTCTACAAAACTGTCGCTTTCCTACCAGTTTTAAATTTTTCGACATTTTTGTTTTACAATATTATAACTTGTTAGAAAAAAAAAGAATATTTAAAACTAAAACTTAATTACCTACGGGTACCTAAATTATACTTATTATAATAAAACCAGTCCACTCACACAATGCTGCAACTTATTTTTTAGCTTGCACAATTTTCAGTCGCTGGGGAGCATCCTTTAACCAAATCTTAATGCAGTCTTCTATTTGCTTATCGGTATGGGAAGAATTTGTTTTGATTGCTCCTAAAAAATGTTAATTTGTTATTTAAATTAAAACACCACCGACGGTCATGCTCACGGACAACAACAGTAGACAGAAGTAAATCATGAAAAAGTTTTTTATTTAATCTTTTCCCATAAAAGCTGAAACTGCTTGCCAGTTCGTCCTTTACTAAATATTTTAATACGCGATTAGTCTTAGATGTTAACTCGCATCCTCCTAATGTTGATAGATATGAACACTGAAAAAGAAATTTTTTTAATTCAAACACACTATCGTAATAAACGCTAAGTTTACCAATGCAGCTAGGTTGTTACTATTCTTCAAATAATCCTCAAGAGTCTGCAAGTTTACTGCACTCTTAAGGGGTAAACTGACAGGTAAATTATCTGGTATAATTCCATCCAAAGCAGTTACCGTAGACTGTTTACCTATCCATGTCAATATTTGGGAGTTCTGCTCTTTTACGGTAACAAGAAGATTTAATATCTTTTTAAGAGCTAAAACAGGAAGGTCGCAAGTTTTCATAACCACTTGTTAAAAACATTAATTTTACCAACCTGGACTTTCCGAAGTATGGTCTGCAACCAAAGTGGAAGGAGTTGATGTAGCTACTTGACTGACCGCTAGTTAATAGTTGAGAGGCTGATGGTGTAAAGCGTCTCACAGAAATCTGAACTAATGTGCTATCACTACTGCCTGGTATTGAGCTTCCATCACTTTCACCTAAAAATCAGTATTATAACCGTCACAATTTGAAATTTTTAGATTATACTAACTCAATGTAGCCTTTTCAGCTCTACTCTGAAAAGTAACTGGTGGTGGACGGGCTACTCTTGATTTGTTCTTAATCCTATTATCCGTAAAGTCGCTTTCCCCTTCGCTCGATCCATAGGAAAGTCTGCGGGGTAGTCGAACTTTCCTTCTTATGGTTTCTTCGTTGTCTATGTCGGTTTGAACATCTGAAGTTACTTCAGACTGCTTCAGCTTCTTTACAGCCTTTACGTAGTTATCTATAAAAAATTACTATAAGTTGTGGAATAATAATTGCAAAGTCGGTTAACTTATAACAATTGCACCCACCACATTCAAAAAAGCTACGTTTTATTGTATATAACTGCCATGATGACATATCTCCAGGTATTTCTGATCTTTTTAATACTTTATCGTATCCATGCTGTTGTTTGAAAGGTGGCCAAAACACTTCTCGCTTTCGAGGCGTTAACCATAAACTATTAACTAACGCACCACCACCACCATCACACTCCTCAAATTCAACCCCCATAAATGTTGCCATGCTCGGACGATTAATGCAGTAAGTAGATAATCTAGAAAATACGGGTTTACCCTGGTCATACATCTCACCTCACGAATAAACTTCACAGCGGAAGAATAAGCCATAAAATTACTGATTACAAAATCTAATGAGGATAGCAACAAGATAGCAAGATTAGTTTTCCCGGGTAAACAGAAGGCGTGGAACTAAACATTTCTAGATTATGTATTATCAAAACAAAATGTGCAAGCGTCGTAGGTACTACATATTTATACGAATAAATATTGCAATGTAGAATATGTGTCTAACAAAGATGCTTGATTATTAAAAGAACTTAACAATTAACAATTATCTCCGACGAACACCAGTTTGTTCTCGCGACGAACGACACAAAACCTTCGACTTCTGGTTTTTACTGGCTTTTACGCGCCAATGCACCATCCACCTGTACCGTTGAGCGAGACAGACGTACATGCGCGAGTGTTTGTAATGTACGTTCATTTTCTCCAGCATTCGCGCTTTCTCTCTCTGTCGCCGGGTTTAACCAGTTCTCGCAAGAAAGAGGAAGGAAAAGTTCGAAGTGCAGGGAGTTACAAAAACGAACGCTGCTGCTTAAACAGGCGGTAAACACTTTATATTTAAAATTATTACCGCCGATGTGGTAATGGTTGGCAAATTACTAAAACGTCATAGTAAAAGAATCCGCATTATAAATCATCGTAACCGCACGTTTACAAAATAGGTAGAACCAACCAGTCTATATGTTTATAATTATAATATTTATAATAAGCGAATAAGTTCAGACGCAAAAAAAAACCTTATAGCCTACCTACTTACATTTTGAACTTTAAAATAAAATATGTTGACGCGTTATTATCACTAAAACATTATACCTTATATTATTTATATATGAAAGGTAAAAGAGGCTATAGATTATGTATGTATATTAATTAAAAATGACTTTCCTGAAACGTCCTTTAGACGTCACAAGACGACGTCTCTAATTCGTTAATATGTGACGTAAAAAAGACAGTCAGTTATTGAGTAATCGACGTCGCCAACGAATGATCACTTCCTGTGGACGTCAATTTGACGTGACCATGTTAGCTGGGATAAAGCCAACCAAAAACCCTTTTAAAACATCCCCGAACTCGTGAATTGCAACGTCACTGAACTGCTCGCTTCAGGCTGCCAGCAAAGAAGAACGCGTCGCAGCCAAATGTCCCAGACACGCGGTGCGCGGGAAAATAACATTCGAAATCGAGATTACGACAGGCGGCGTATTCTACACGTAACAAGGAAGTATTGGATTCACCCCAAAAATTCGGAATTGAGTTTTCAACAGATTTTCACGTTTTCGAGTCCCCTGAACCAAAAAAGAAACATATTTTTATTCATTGGTCTATCTGTGTGTCTGTCTGTGTGTCTGTCTGTCTGTGTGTCTGAGAACAGAATATCTCAAAAACGAAAAGAGGTATGGCGTTGAAACTTCATATATAAGTTTTGTGTATAATGTAGATGACACAGCAAGTTTTTGAAGAAAATCACATAACCGGAAGTAGGTTTACTCTTGTGATTTTTCAGTTTTTTTCGATTTCTTCAAAAACGGCTCTAACGATTTTGTTTAAACTTCACATTTTTATTACATTTTTAGTGTGTATTGATGTGAGATAAGTGATTTTCCAGTTGAATACTTCTAAAATGGGTTTTTTTGTTTTTTTCTATTTTTTGTATTAACCCCTATTTTAAATAAAACACCCGGTATATTGTTACATTTTTCAATTCAGCTTAAAATTTTAAAGATTATTCAAAACTATAATGAACGAACCAATGAAAATTGTTCCATTTGTCAGAAACGGCCAATCAAAATTGACTGTCATTGAAAACATCTAATGTCGCAGTGTTTTCATGCGAGCCCGATAGGTTTCAATGATTTCAATTCAGTGAGTAGCCTTTGACTGACATTTCACCAAAACGTCAAAGTCAAAGTTTGAAAATCAGCGTCATTCTAAAAACTCATAGTAATCTTGTTGGAAGCTCCAGTATTGAATTAATAGTGGAAAACGTTCAAAATGTGTGCTGTCGAACACGGTAAAAGTCATCTACCCATATTTTTGAATAATCTTTCCAAATACCACTCAAGGCAAAAATTTTTAAGAGATTTTTTTTCGACAACATGCAACTTATTGCAAATTTCTCTCAACAAAAACTGCTCAAATTCCACTCGACCTGCGGTCTCGCGGAATTTTTAATGCAGTTTTGGTTTCGAGAAATTTAAACGCAATAATTTGCATGTGAACGAAAAAAATTCTCAAAAAATTTTCACCTTTTGTGGTATTACCCTTGACTATTTTAAACAAATGTGATTTTTATTAGAAAAAGTCAATATTAGTGTTCTGTTACTATAGAAATTGTATAGTTGGTTGCTAGATTTACTAAAAATTAATTTGAAAAAGTAGTTTGGTTCATGGAATAGTCCCTCGAATGCCATTCTTTGTCAAAGTTAAGTAGATAATTTTTGCGGTGGTATCACTACTCATGTCCATTGCGCTTGGGATTAGGACTCGTGCTAGCGCACTCGTCCTAATCGTACTAAAGCGCAATGGACATTCGTGATAACACCGCAAAAATAGTCGACATAACTTTGACTACTCATGGTATTATAAGTGATTATTTTAGGATTGACTTTTTTCTCTTGCAGTATTTTCAGATTGTCGCTTAATTTGACCCTGTCGAACGCGTGAGTCAGATCGACAAAACACATAAAAGGCCTTTTCAACGAATATAAAAATGGCATCGACCGTAGATCTGTTCTTACGGAAACATTGCTGTTCCTCACTGATGCCCACTTGCTGTGATTTATTCCGAGATTACCTTCGTTAACAGTTTTAAGATACTACTAAGGAAGCATATACCATGATAGTTGTTGGGGTTCACTAAACTTTTTTGAAGATTGGTATGCTGATGCTTGTTCGCCAGTCATCAGGCATAGTCTCTGTGTCGATTATTTTGTGGAAGAATACGGTTATTTCTCGGGCAAGTGTTTCTCTGCCATATTGGTTAATATTGGCATTACAAAACCGGCCCTATATGTTTAAAAAAAATACGGAAATGTGCATTTTGATTCGTTTAGATTCTTAAAATCGATTGCTTTTCTCTTACATACATTATGTTTTATTTTGGAAGCTGTCACTCGTATTCGTTATTTTCGAACAAGGTATATATTGTAAATTTCGCATTTGTCTGTACACTGCAAGATTTAAATTTCCTGTCAGGAGAACACATGGCGTCTGTCTTACAACGCCTGAACTATTTGTACGCAAATTGTAGCAGGTGTCTGAAACACAGCATGATATCCGACATTAGGCATTGTAAATTCCGCCCTAAATGACGACCGTTCCAAATCTATTTGAAAAACGTATTCTCATACGTATTCATCAGAAATAGCTCAATAAAGTCTTAAATAAAACATAAAAAACTGTATCTATCTGTCTCCTAGTTTACAGTGTCTGTTTTGTATTTTGCACAAATAAATTTGCAAATGGTATAGGCTATAAAATCGTCGATATTTTAATTATAGTATGATCAAAAATTATTTTCACATAGTACGGCTATGGAATTCTTCTTAATTTATAAATGCAACTATGTCACTTAAAAATCAAGTGTCAAGCTTGACATTTAAATGTAAACGTAGTTGCATACATAAAGTAGGAACTATTCTATAGCCATACTAGATGAAAATAATTTTTGATCATACTATAGAATTCTACAATGCAAGCGATTCATTTTGCTATTTATAAACTAGCAGACGATAACCAGTCAACATTTGTTTTTCAAACAAAGTCTTGTTTACGACAGTATGACATCTGTAACTTGATAAGCACTGTGTCCCTATTCTTTCAACATAGATCAAACGCCAGCCTTAAGTCTATATCTGTAACTTCCCTATTTCATCTTTTGAGTTAGATCATTAATGCTGTCCCAATCATTGGGAGTGTCTGCGTTGTTTATCATTTTTTTGTATGACAGAATTGTACCAAAGATTTTTAAAATGCTGTGCCTACAATTCAATAGAAATTATATTTATTGGGCTTTATTCTTTTCATCTTTATTCAGTTGTTCATCATTTTGTATATACTGTCTTGCTTTCCAGTTGTTGGTTCATCTTCTAACGTACACTGTCCAGGTCTCAATTTATGAAACCAGGAACTAATTAACGAAGGACTATGTTAAATGACAGAAAAGCGTTGTGTGAATAGCATAAGCGGCATTTTCATAAGGTCTAGTGGACAACAAAGGACTTATAAATCATAAATTCTTCTTTCGTACGGTAAATATTTAAATATTTGCACTTTGGCGGCAAATTACATCTTTTGTTTCAGGCACTAATTTATTTCATGACGTCAGAAAGAACGCGACCGAAAATTTTAGCAATTGTTTCTGCACGCTTCAATTCCTTCGCATAACCTCAAATTTGGTAACCCGCTTATTTTTCGAAGTGCGCCTTCGCTGTGTCCGTGGAAATGCTCGAATCTTCTTCAGTAAGTCCCCCTTGCACATGCACTTTAATTTTCCGACCGCTTACACTGATATTTTAGATAAATTTAGGTACTTTATAACGGCGGAACTGCTTCGGTGCTCGGAGACGACCCCTGGTGTGTTTCTAGCCCTGAAACGGCTTTTCTCTCTGTTGAAGCTGCCGGTAGCACTCCTGCAGTCCTGCCCACGGTGTTGCAGTACAAACCCCTGGCTTAGGATTGTTATCTTGGCTGGACGCAGTTGTCAAAATCTCGAGCTGGATCAGCTGGCGAATCCTTGGAAACGCTCTTGAAATTTTTTTTATTTTTGGTGGCGGAAACCATTACAAACGATACCATTCAAACTTGGATATGCACATAATAAAGCACAATTTACACTGTCAAACTTAATTTAATTATTCATTTGTTCTCCTTTCTCTGTTATTAAAACAACTTAGAATCTATCGCTATGGTTACAATACAAACGGAAATAAGTTTTGGTTAATTTAAGTACATAATGGAAACAAGTTTGATTACATAATTTTAAATTTTGAAATTTCTTACAAACTAAATATTGACTGTTTCTTATATTTAAAATCGTTTATTTGCGCCACACGCACAAACAGGTTATATTATTTGCTCTAATTTTTCACTCACGTTAAATGCACTGTTTAATTATAGAGTTCATTGCTTCTCAATTGCTTTTCCATGTCCTTCTGCCTGCTTTCTTCAGATTGCTCTATTGTAGTGTACTGTTATTTCATTCTGGCTTTTTTACTTTTTTAGATTCCTCACAAATTTCACTGACTAGCTTTATTGACACTACGCTTCTTTTACTTGCACATAGCAAACCTTTTTGTGACTATTAATTTCTTTCGGTTCGGCTATTCATTATGCACAAACCTATTATTTAATTTATTTGAAAGTCAACTTCGACCCCTGTGAAAAACAAGCTTTGCCCTTTGCGTTCCTTCTACTTAATTACTCTATTATTACTGGCATCTCTTTACCAATGCATTTATTGTTTGAATTTTAAACTTATCGTTGCAGTCACATAAAACACCCCAACTCTGTGCTTATTGAAATGTTTATTAATTTGTACTGCTAGCTGAGTTGAGTTGTGGGCCTAAGACCATTACAATATACAGGGTGTTTCTAAACGATGAAGAAAAACTTTGACTGGAGAATCTTTAAAATAATTTGCTTTAGCCACATATCTTCATATCTTCTTCAAGACCGTGATGTCAAACTATACAGGGTGAGTCGGGAAGAACGGACCAAAGTTCAGGAGTGTTATTATACACGTGAAGATAATGTACAACAACTCAAATATTGTTATCCAATTTTCATTTGTTTTCAAGATACAGCGTCAACTATATAGATACGTAATAAGTAATCACAATATAAATAAGTCATTATTACAACATATCGATGCCGTGCGTTCTAAAAAGGTTCCATTTTATTGTTAAAATCCATATACGTTGAAACTAAGACCAGTCTTGCTTTCGGCATTAATATGATGTTTTTAGTTTTAATGAAAACCTTGTTGCATATAAAATAGGTATTTTGGTTTTTCTTGAGATTTTCTGGATTGTTTAACGCAAGATGTACGATAAGTAGCCATTATTTACTCATAATGCATTCCTGTAGTGTTAATCACTTGTCGAAAAATTCGCTAAGAGGACACAATCTTATTAATTACATTTTACAGATAATTAGTACTACACAATATAATAAATTTGTCTGTCATATCATAAGTTAAACAACTTTTCAATTTGTTTGTTGCTTTTTAGAAGAAATATTGTTTCATCATTTTGCATATACTGTCTTGCTTTCCAGTTGTTGGTTCATCTTCTAACGTACACTGTCCAGGTCTCAATTTACGAAACTAGGAACTAATTAACGAAGGACTTCGGTCATATGTTAAATGACAGAAAAGCGTTATGTGAATAGCATTAAGCGGCATTTCCATAATGTCTAGTGGACAACAAAGGACTTATAAATCATAAATTACTCTTTCTATACACTGTAATCCCAACTTCTCAAAGTTACCTACAACTGGAAATTTACAAAAGCAAGAGCTTTCAATTTATACAAATGTTTTTGTTTTTATTGGCCTGATATTTACAATAGGTAACAGAACAACCTTTCTATTTGATTTACATAAAATAAAGTATAGTGATCAGATACAGAAAAAGTAGTTTTCGAGGTGATGTCTGTCTGTCAGTCTGTGAGTCTGTCTATGTCCTCTCTACAGCCCAGGAAGTTTAATTGATGGGCCTTATCGTGCAATTATTTTCAACTTTTGTTTAAAGAGTGTTTTTGTAAGAAATGCAATTTTTAGAAAAATCGCAAAAGTTAATCTTCAGAAAAAAAATCTGAAAGTTCAAAAGTATATAATGGAATTTTTTTAAACCTTATTTTGTATTACGTAATTGTCTATAAATTCTGTCAAATGTTTTTTGTAAGAAGTATAGTTTAAAAAAAAACGCAAAATTAGGTTTTTACAAGCATTAAAAGAAGCTCGTGTGGTGACCACACGTTATTTTTTAAATTCTAGCACTATAACCCATATGACACTTTCATTCAGGTATTTATAACTTTACACGCACAGCTCAGATTTGTCTATCAGAATTTTGACCTTTATTATCTCCAAAGGGAAACCGGAAAGAAAAACTCACAGAATTAATGTAACGACAAAGTAGGAGTTTGTACAATGGCGGAAACTGGATGCAAGATAGGAATAGGTGCTCGAATGCTCGAATGATGCAATTACTAAACTAGGAAGACACAACAAAACAGAAACTGGAATAATAGTAATTTATTATACAAGAAGATCAAGTTCAATGTTATCTACGAGTGAATCGTTAATTATTCAAGAGTGGATATACTTGAATTTTTGAGCCCGTGCGTGCGCGTCATCAATCCGCCTTTTAGTAAGGTTTTCAGTACCAACATTTGAAAAATATAAAACTACTCTTTTTTGCAATAAAATACTGATTAATATTGCTTTTGCTAATAATATAGCTTCATATATTGCTTAGCCGTACATTTTTTGTTTTAATATTTCATAATTTCCATAAACAATAGCAAAAACTATAATACGTCGGGGTACTTTGTGTTTTCAAGTTCTGCTCAGGGAATTAACACGTACGCATGTCGCTTTTTAAAACGACTTATTTGTTATAGTGGTTTTGACAGGTGTTAACAGTGACATATAGTTTAGTTTTGCATTTTAAAAATCCGTTGTTTTCATAACGAACATTGCGAACAAGTTATACTGTCGTTTTTCCGCTGCTACAAATTACTTACTTTGGGAAGAGTTTAGTTGCTGGAAACGTATGGGGAACTTTAAGCTAAAATGTCGACCGCGTTACCCAGAAAGTCAAAAGAGCTTGTTGCCGCTTTGATAAGGTATTTTGATCGAGAAAGAGACAACGATGGTGCACTTATACCGCTAACTGCTGTGAGACAAGTAAGTAATTTACACATGTAATATAATAATTCGTAATATAATGA